>CAIGRH010181403.1:0-16812 GCA_903798295.1 Fraxinus nigra | reverse complement strand
TTCTTTGTAAGTATTTGTCACATATCTTAATTGCTCTTTGTTATAATTATATTGCCGATTTCTGTTTTTTTTTTCTATAACTAATTTAGTTTTGGAATATTTCATGCTTTATGATATTTGTGTATATTTTTTACTCTTACTTGGATTTATGACAACATTGTACAAAAGTTACAAACACGATGGAAGTAACTATAGCTAAGAAAATTTCGAAAAATCTTGTACATATACTCTTGATAACAAGTTAATTATTATTACTTTTTGTTTTTATCGTTATTAACGTATGGTATAAGTTTTCCCATTAACCATAAGTCGTTTTAATAATTTCAACAATTTCCATTTTATCTATGAGTTTATAATCATACAAGGACTCTACAATTTTTTACTGCAAGATATTGCTTGATTTTGGAAGGTAATTTCTCTTGCATTCTGTTAGTGCTCATTTATTTAAGAACTCTCTACTGAATGTTTTTTGTCAATGAAAAGGTCTAGAGAAGAGAAATTTTGCTCTCGAAATATTCCACACACTTATATTTTCAGCACGCATTTGGTCGCATGTACATATTCATTTCTAAGAATTTGTTGAAGAGGTCATAGATATTGAAAAATGTTTGCTTATTTGCCCTCTTAAACAAATTAGTAGTTTGTTTTATTTTATTTTCTGCAAACACCAAAAACATACCAAGAAAAAAATAATTTATGTAACACTTAAAAAGGACTATATAACTTAATTTTATTCAAACTTCACTTGTGTTGTTACGTAACATCCTTTTTTATTACAAGATTGCTCATAAAATGTTGAAACTTTACTTGTGTTTTTTCACTTATACTTCGCATTATATCTCGATGATGTTAACTTGCTATGATTGCTTACAGCGGGATCATAAATATATATGATGTCTGAACCAGTGAATTCTGCAACAAGTGACAAGTTTATTGATGAACATTACTTTCTCAATGAGCCTTCAATTCTGTTAGGTAGTTAATATTTTCACGGAAGATTCTCATTGGATGTTGCTTCATTGCTTTTCATCTTATTCAATTTTTTTTTCTCTTTTCCTGAATATAATAGATGATTATTATACATTGTAAATGTAGAAGAGACAAATTAAAGTTGGACCTTTTTATCTTTCATTTTGAGTAATTTAATACAAATAAATTTGTCTAATGCTACTGAAGTTACTTTTATCTTGTTGAGTCAAGTTTAATTTTCAAAACAAGTTGGGTGTTGTTTAATTTAACATTGTGTCTGAATGTCACTACTCACTTAACCACTATCTTATATATTTTGGTAATATAGACAACTAAAAATGTTATAAAAATTATAAAAAATGCAGTTGAAATTTTCTTCTTTTTACCGCAAGATTTCCTGAGCTACATTTTTTTATAGCTTTCTGCATTACCAAAATACATAAAATAGTGGTCAAGTTGATAGTTACATTCAGACACGATGTTAAATTAAACAACACCCAACCTTTTTGAGAAAATTAAACTTTACTCAACAAGATAACTTTCACCTCCACATAAAATTTATTTTACATTAATTGCAAATTTATTGGGATAATTTAAATTGCCCATATCTAACATTCAAGATGTAATTCACCATAATTTAATATATTTAACATATTAACATTGCCTTCAAAATAACTCAGTCTGTGCATCGCACTAGTATTCAAGAAATTCCGAAAATGAGGGGGTTCTTAACTAATGAATTTTACACATTGGGTTTCTAAATGAAAGTTGACGTCACCATTTTGATTTTTTTTGGAGTAAATGAAATATTTTCGGAGAATTTCACCATTATATTCAAACATTAAATGAGTGCAACATGATCATTTAAAGTTCAAAAAGGAATTTTTTGTTCTCAAGGGGCATGTCAAAATTTTAAAAGGTTTTCAAAGACTAGTGCAACAAAGAGTAAGTTGATACTCGAAAACGCAACTGCCACGCTTGTAAAAAGTTGGGACCTAATGAAATTTACCAAAATTCCAAATGAAACTTGGAACTTTTGGCTTTTTTGTTGTAAGAAAATCTCTTGGATGTAATTTGGGGAGGATATGCCAAAAGAAGTGTGTGCTGATTTTTTTTAAAAAAATTGCAGCACCAACTTAAATGGTCTGAAACACAACCACCACCATTTTGGTTGTGTTTTCTAATATATTATTTGCAAATAAGGTGAAATAATTCTGTAGTGATTTGTTATCAAGAAATAGAAAAGACGTCACCTTTAATGTGTGTGTGTGTGAGAGATTTAATGCGAGAGAGAGAGAGAATAAAACTATTATCGAGCTATTTTCACATTTTTTATATATTGAAAAAAAAATAATGTTGCGCATATTTTTACTATCTTGTTTTGAAATTTTTTTGGGTAAGTCATGCCCCCAGAGAAATCAGTTTGGCCTTCTCTATTTGTATGCATACATACTCTGAAAGCCTGCCTCAACTAGCTATTAAGACTTAAGAGTGCACCCTAAGCAGCAATTTATGAGATCCAAAATCTAGAGGCCAAGTCCAATGCCTTGTGTATTTTAGAGGAGACAAAATCAACCTTAAGCACAACAATTTTATCATACTTCAACCAACCACACGAACTAAACTATATCTGAATCCATTATTGAGCCTTCAAAGTATTTCTATTTCTTTTGCAATTTTTTGGCACTTGCGTACTATTTCTCTAAAAATATCAACAAGGATGGTGGGAAGGTTGTTGAAAATATCATAATTGCCACAATCGAGACATTTCATACAACACTGAGGTAATTACTTTACATACATAATACATTAATCACGAGAGAGCAAATTTAAGGTACGGAGTCAGTGTCAGCATAGTTGAAAGTTTATTATAATTACCACACCTAAACACAACAGCAGCATATTCAGGGTATCGAATCAAATATACCAAATGCAGCTGAAGCTCCACATCACATTATTATTACCAACATAAATGACGGAAAAAAGCTTCTGAATGAGGGAACTCCCATCTCCTTCCACGCGCAATCAACACAGCTTAAAAGATAGGTCCACATATCCTAGACACAATTCGATAATTGGGTGAGGGAAATTGAGCGGACAATATTACTAGCTGATGTGCCATAATTTATGGGTTTCAGCATGGTCAAGTTACGAAACTATCCGAGCAACTATGTTCTTATATTTTATTTGGTCAAAACTGTGCAAAGAAAGTCATCAAAACATGGATTAAACAATGTACTAATTAAAATCTGCATGAAATCTTAATCTTCATATCATGTTGAGATACTTACAGTGAGGAACAATCTTCCAACGCTGATTGTCTCCCTTTTTCCATTCCCAAAGAACAATAGTAGTGCCATCATGAACGCCACCATGATTTTTATCTCCATTAAAAGCATCTACATTTAGGCGAATATTATTAACCATCCTCATTGTTCTATAACCATCGCCCAAGTCTTTGCTCTCAGTCCACAAAATTGACTCATCAAGGACATCAGAATTGTGAGGAATCAATTGCACCTGTAAACGTGACATCGTGAGAAACACGTTCTTCTCAAGGGAGAGACCAAATTATTATTGTTCCATGGTGGTTTTTCATTTTATCTTTTTACCTTGTAACTTTTAAAGGGGTAGCAGGGGACTGGATATTTGAGAGGGGAGGGGATTGATATGTGGCAGAATAAAGGTTGCCCCACAATCGAAATCAGCAAACCCTGTTAGACTGCTAAAGCTAAGAATCACATATACGTTAAACTAATCTAAACAAGTCTAAGATCCAATTCATATTCCAACCAATCAAATGAGCGGGATTTTCTACATACGCTTCTTAAACATGCCAAAACATAATTAAAATTGACAGTGTAAAGCCAATGCAACCAAAATCTCCATCAGAGATACATGGTGCAGCTTAAAGAGTGTGCTAAATTGTATCAATATGTAATATTCTCTCATTTCTTCTCCCTTCTCTTATTCTCCATCGCTCTCATACAACATTTATCTTCATGCAGTGTACAAGGGGTTAACAAAGAGGAAGTTCTGCCTCAAACAGAGAAATCATAAATCTCTTGAGTTCTCAGTGACATTAGCTTGCCAAACAGAGATAAGAGACCTAAATAGCTTTAGCAATGGAATGAAGTTCAAGAATTTTAACACCAAGCTATGAGTTTGGTTTATCCTTGTTATATAAACTGCAGTCTAGAAGAATCAAGCAACAGAAAAAGAGGCCTAGATGACATTTTCTCTTTGCGGATTTAAGATTTTCCTTCACAGGATTGTTACTGGAAACTTGAAAGAATTTGGTGCTTTCAAAAGAAATACTTGCAAGTAATTTGATGGAAAGCAAGAAGGATTATTAAATTTCAGTATTTCATTTTTTCTTTGAAAAGGTTATATTTCAGTATTTTATATTAGATGAAATGTCTAATTCACTACTTCTGTATTGCTTCTGTTAATTAGAAACTTCATCTTCCCTCTGTTTGGCCTCCATTAAAATAATATTACACATGATTTCAAAACCTTTTTTTTTTCTTTTTTAACCACACATTTTCAAAGAAACCTTATTCCAACCATTAAAATTTGAAATAATGGGGGTCAAACGGTATATTTCATTATTTTCTTATCTAACTGTAGTATGGACAGTATAAACAAAGCAACTCTTTTATTTACTGGGTTCAATTGAAAGCTTTCTTCTGATATTTCCATTAATATGCATTTACTTAATTACATTTCCCAATACAATTAATCATTGTGACACAATTCAAGTGGCCTTCAAATACCTTAAGCAATTGAACAACATAATTGTAATAGTTTCTTTCATTAGTTTACTCAGCAACTCTTTGGTTACTTGGTCCTCCATCAATGACTTTTATCTGTGAACTAAATTCACATTGCAGAATGCAAGAATCCACGTAAGAGATATATCTCCCCCCTTTCTAATCGCTAGAATATAGTGACGCACTTCAGCAAATATTAAAAACGCTGATGCTATACTTGATTTTGTGGCCAATATTTAAAGATGATGAATAATGCTATTTTGCCAAAAGTAGGTGACATACTGGTTGACATAACAGGTGTTGACAAGATATGATTAGATAAAAAAGTTGACTGTGTTTTAAACAGTCTAATGATAGGTTGTCATATGAAATTATATCGAGGATTATGTCAACCATTATGTCTAAGTAGCATGATTGAAAGAAGATACAAGGATTGTGTTTGAAAACCACGATCCGAAAAACCGACCCGACCCGACCCAACCCGAAACGGGTCGATTTTAGGGGTAAATCCGGGTTGGGTCAGGTCGGGTAAAATAAATTTAAAAATAATTATGGATTGGGTCTGGACAGTTTCACAAAACCCACCCAACCCTCTGAAACCCTATTATTCACCAACTCGCCCAATGAACCCCTGTGAGATGAACTCTTTGTTGGAGGCAGTGCTTTCAATTATTGTGCTCACAGCTTACCCTCTACAATAGTGACATCAATCACAAGTTTTGGTTCGGTATTTGATTTTTTTGAAGTGTTAATTGAGGAGGGCTTTGCAATTTGTTGCAGGAGGTGAATGGGAAAAAGCTTGTGTAAATAGATAATGCAGAGATTTCCCAAAGCCCACTCTTTGTCCGGTCCATCTCTCTCTCTCTCTCTCTCATCTTTACCCTCTCACACACAGATCCACACATCCATTGTGTGGCTACTATCCTGTGTATTAAAATCCAAATTGGATTGAAGAACACAAGGCAGCAAAATGGGAAGATCCCCTTGTTGCTCTAAGTGGGGTTGAAGAGAGGACCATGGTCAACCGAAGACGATACTCTTCTAGCTAATTACTGGAATACAACCTAAACTCCTTAAAAAACTCAATAACGCCAGAATACAACCTAAACTCCACATAGATTTGATAATTCAAACATGAGTAAACTTTGGCAATGGAAGTAATTCTTCTTCTTACTGAATTTGATAATTCAATTGTGCCTTTACTCATGTTTGTAAAACCAAGAGGATTTTGATAATAATTAAGATTTTTGTACCCAGCACGACCTGAATCGACCCGATTCGGGTTGGGTCGGTTTGTGAAAGAGTCCAAAACCGCGTATATCGAGTCAGGTTTGAGCCAAACCCGACCCAACTCATTGCCCAGCCTTAGATGATACTGATAAACTTCATTGAACCAGCTCAATGGCATAAGCCTGTTGCCCAACATTGTAACAATTACAAGTCATTCTCGTGAATCTAGACATTTCCCGACAAAACCACGAAATTTATGAAAAAGGTTTAAGTGAGGAACAACATGATCTTTACAACCCTATGCCTTTGGATTAAAGTTTGATCAGATATGTGGTTTTCAAATTGTAGTTAATTTATCCTACATCTTAAATTTAAGATATTGAAACATGAAGAAAAGTTAAAGTGATTTTCACTTACAGGTGAATCAAAAATATCAAAGCTTGACCTATATAGCATGTCAGTAAAATATTATGCCTAAAATGTTAGGGTTTTAAGCTAAGAAAAATATGACAATTGATTCATTTCAATTATCATGAAATCTGAAAAGAACTAAGAATATTTTATCAACAATATTAAACTAAAATTCTTGATTGATGGAATCTCTATCAAATATCTTGATTGGAGGAATCATAAACAAAAATCTTCATTAGAATCTCTATCAAATACTTTATTGACAGAATCTTAATTGCCCAATGTAAAGCATAAGTGATTCTTACTTAGGTGTCCCACGTAGGTCTTCTCCAAAAACCCCGTCACAAAGGTTAACACAATAGAAAAAGAACCGATTTTGCTGACTGATAATTAGCATTTGCTTTTTATAGGACCTGCAACTGACTGAGTTTCCGTCAGCTTCAGATACTATCTCTCTTGGGTGAAAACCCAAAACATCCATTACTGTATTGCACCCATAAAGTGGAATAGTACGAAACTAATTGTCCATGTTTTGGAAAAAGCATTGGAAGATCATAGTTATCTTGTTGCTAAGACTGAGTGATCACCAGAGTGCTAAGAAACAACGTTTTTGATCTTCAAGCACACTTCTGACAAACATACTATTAATTTGCCAAATTTTCCAAGGACTTCTCCAGATTGAGCCGAAGGACAGGAAAAGAACTTGTGCTTTGTTTCTATTTATCAAGGAAGAAAGATATAAACGAACTGATGCTATTTGTTAAAAACAAAACAAAAAACAAAAATTAACTTATCCATAATGAAAAGTGTGAACATACAGGATGTGTGGCACCAATGGAGTGCTTCATGGCCTGACCAGTTGCTTTATTAATTAATGCAAAGCTGGGGAACCCCTCTTTGTCCTTGACTCTTGTGCTGTACTTCTCATCTTTAACCCAGTGCTGAAATAGCAAGATACGCCACAAATCGATCACTTCTAACAGAGATTCAAGAAAAAGAAACGAGGGGATTGCAATTCTCGTAGCCTAAGAACATACCTGAAATGGGTCTGATGGATTGGAAGGGGCAAGGATAACCTTCCCATCTCGGATGGTCAAAGAGAAATTTGTCTCCGCCTTAGAATAAACCCTAACAGAGGGTTTGTCAGAGAATTCCGAGTTGTTGTGGCTATGGTGATGGACAAACGAAGGAAGGTGAGGATGATGGTGATGGTGATTTATTTCGCTTTGATGGGAGACAATTGGCGGAGGCGGAGGATACTCTGTTCCCCCTACATGGGAGCTGTGATAAACATTGCTGACTTGCGGTGGTCGAGGAGGGGGAAGCTCATTTTCCCCGTAATAGGGAAGCGGTGGAGCATTTCCGCCATAAAAGGGAGGTGGCGGATTTTCCCCGTAATAGGGAGGCGGTGGCGGACTTTCCCCGTAATAGGGAGGTGGTGGCGGATTTTCCCCGTAATAGGGAGGCAAGTGTGGTCGTGCCGGTGGCGGATACTCTTCTTCTCTCCCGTCTCGAGCATGGTGTGAATGGGGATAACCACGGGGGTATTCCATTTCGACTAGAAATCTAAAAGCTGAGGTCGTGTGCTCCTAATAGTCTTTAAAGAGTTAAAATTCACTATCCAGATAGAAATTTCAAAAGCAGTCACTGAACTTTGGGCTATGTGACGACTTACTAACCAAACTTCAGCAAGATTTCAATGGTCACTCAATTTTGGTCGTTCCACTCCATTACTCACTAATTTGCCTATGTGGCAGTTATTGCCATCCAAATGTTAAATGAAACGCCAACTCATCAATTCCAAACACGGACATACCATTTCGTAAAAAGGAAAACACGACTTCAGTTTACAAAAACCACAAATTGGAGAAAATATGAAAATTAAAATAGAATTCCCCCCCAAAATCACCCCCACCCCCAAATTCGATTTGGAAGAAATTGTAATCAGTTGTTCGTCACAATCGTGATTTGAATTATGGTAAAGGTGAAAACTTATTAAAACGTGCAATAAAATGTGAGATATATGTTGTTCACTCTTGAATTTGTGTTTATTTCATGCATACCATTCTCTACTCTTAATCTTGTGTTGATATTGTTGACGTCAATCATTGAAAAGTGTAATTGCAAAGAATGCCTAATCGATCAAAGTTTTTAAGGAAACTAAAATGTTAGTTGTTGTTGCGAGTTTGTTTGGTCTTTGTGGTTTATCTTGTTGCTAAGTAAGATCATTCTATCAGACTGGTTATTTTTTTTTAGTAAATTGGAAAACATTGTTGAAATTGGATATTCAAACCTCTTCATTAGCAGTTCTATATTCGGTTGGGGTTGACCCCTACATTATTATGCATATGTTTACTTAATTTCTTCTTCGAACCACTGAAACTTGTGTTTTTAGAATATTCGTGGCTACAATAGCAATTTTCAATGACAGGGAAGAACAACGTCATTTTTCATTGTTGTACCACTTGTCAGAGTGCTTAACAAAACAATGATGCCCAAGATGCGATGAGGGGTTTGTGAAATGGATGGAGACAAAAAAAAAAAAAGACTGTAAACATAAGGCGACTATTCTTCTATTGTAGAAACTATTGCGAGTATTTCAACTGGAGTGATGTTTTGCCCGGAGAATAAAAAACGTTTGTAATGTGAATGTGACTCCTGTGGTGAATCAAGATGTGTTCAGATAACTTTAAGCCTAAAAATCCAATTGAAGATTTATTCGATATATTAAAGAATTTAGCTCAGATATCGAAACAGGAGGACATGGAGATCTTCCTCAACATTACTATGCGTAATGGGAAGGAAATGCATAATAGAATTGAAAACAAAAAGGAAGATATCCTTGAAATTGTACCGTCTATGTGATTGCTTAAAACAATGATCTTGTAATCATCATGTGTGTAATATGCATTACAATTGTTCCATTTAGATGTCCAATTGATGTTTCTTTTGTTGTGTAATTTGCAATTGATTTGTTCCATCTACAGTTTACTTTAAGTTGCAGTGCACTTGGGTATTTAGATTTTAGTTTTAGCATTATTCCCACCATTTAGGAGCGAGAGCATTTTCATCTCTTTGATTTTCTTGTCGGTCAAGTTCTAGCAATGCATACCGGAGCAATCACGATACTAAAACCAATCCCAATCCTAGCAAAATGCTTACCCACCACCAACACTTTAAAGGAAGGAGAAAGTGCCTTTATAACAGCCCCTATTTGTAATACAATGGTTACTAATGCTACCAAAAAACTTGAACCTGAATGAACTTGAACTGGATGGTTGAACCCCTGTGCGATCCGATCTTGAATACTTGAAACAAAGACTTCGAGGTGTGTCCTCGTCGACCCTCCGATACTTAAGTCAGAGAGAGAGAGAGAGAGAGAGAGAGAGAGAGAGAGAGTGTACCAGTTTATATGTCTACAATTTATAGGTTCAATTAAATTGATTATATAATATTGCATTTAAATGAATCTATCATTTAATGCTACATAATTGCGACCTAAACTGGTGCTTAACACTAATGGTGATGAATATCATTATTCATAAATTAAAATCAAATTTTAATTAAGAAAAAGTTATGAAATGTCTAGAAAATTTTAAAACAATTAAGGTCCTGTTTGTCAAAGGTTTCGAAAAGTTAAAATCTGCTTCTGTTACTAAGAAACTATACTTTAGAACATGGTGGTACAATTTTCTGAGAGTAATTTTAGAAAAAGCTGACCTAAAGTAACTTTTTCAAAAAGTTTTTTTATAAGAATCAGAAGCCTTAAACAAATCGACTCTAAAGATAGCATTTACACTCTAATGTCACTAGAGAACGATCTCAGATACCTCAAATACGAGGGTTGTGATATTGTTATCACTTTCTTAGTCAAATCAATGGGAATAATCATGTGTAAACTGCAGTGTAAAAATATGAAAATTGAAAAGATCGAGAAGTTTACCATCAAGAACAGTGTTTATATATGTACACATCTTCTCTTGGTGGCGTTCGACAAACTTTGATGTGTGCAAAGGATAGGTGTCCAATATGTTTTGAGATCTATAGAGCGAATGCAAGATATGGGTATCCTTGACACGAAAATCATCATAATATTTTATGAGGTCTTTTTACGAGGGTTGTTGGGAGAAGATTCATATCAAGGCACGTCCAACTTGACAACTCCCTCGACTTATAGAAGACTTGGCCATCGCTTGGTCATCAGTTGATAATTGACATGTGATTGATTTTTGCTCAACAACAATTATTGGTTTTGTGCGCTATATGGTGTAATTGACGTGTTCTTAACCCTCGACAACTTAAATTGTTAAGGGAAGATTCACAACGACAAGGTCGAGTAGGTAGACGCATTTCATAAAACTTTCTACCCGCGGCTCATCGATGTTTTCTAACTAGGGTTACGATTGGAGTAGGTAAGAGACTGATGTGTATTTCAATTATAAAATGTGTATATAAATGGTAGTGCTCTAAAAAGCGTCTAGGCGGCGGCTCATCGATGTGCTGCATCGATGTTTTCTAACTAGGGTTATGACTGGAGGTAAGAGAATGATGTATATTTCTATTATAAAAAATGCGTATATAAATGGAAGTGTTCTAAAAAGTGTCTAGGCGCAAAGCGAGGTGCCTCGCCTTGCCTCGTGCTTTTTATTTTTTTGCGCATAAGAGCTTTTTCTTTTACGTTTTTTTCTTTAATAATTAAAATTTTTTTAGATTGATTTAAAATTTAAAATAATATTAAAATAATACTTTTTGCCGCCTAGAGCGAAGCTTGGCCTTCACGCTTTACTTTACTATGCTTTATGCTTTCTCAAACACTCATAAATGGTACAAACCAATCTTTAAATACAATAAAAAAAAAAAAAAGGAAGATCTGTGCTTTCCATCTACAATTGTTTGGGCCCTATTTTTTTTTGTAAAAATAAATAAATACATTTTCGAATAGTGATTTGATGGAGAATATGTGGTTTAAAAAAAGGAAAAGTTTTGAATTTAATGTGTCGTTGAAAATAAGAGAGTTAAAAATGTATTTTAAAAATATTGAGTACCAAACAAGGGGCTATATATTTTGAAATACGAGTTTGGCATGTACTCCGTTTCTCAAACAATCTCATACTTGTACTATTTCATTTAGGTTCTTCGTGTACTTAAAAAATAGATTTTGTAATAGTTTTGATAAAAATTGATAAAATATTTAAAATGTTGATAAAAATCTTAGGTCCATAACATACGTGATTAAAATTAAATGCAAATTTTTATCAACATTTTAAGTCCCACCAAATAGGGACTTAACAAATTGCCTACTCAGCACAACAAAATATCACTCTTACAACTTGTGTTGGGCAAACCTCTCGAATTGGACCCGACCTAAACCGTGCATTTCAATTTGGTTCTTTAGGTTAAATACCCAAATGGTAGAATAAAAAATTGATGAATTTGGTTTGATTCCCATTTTAGACCAAGAATAGAAGACCCGAATAAAAATCAAACTTCTCTAAAAAAAATTTGATTTTTTCATATCGAATAAACCAAATCATTTTAATTTTTTCTAAATAAATTTGTCAATTAACTAATTAATTGATTAATTATAAGTGCCCGCAACTCCAACTCTCAAGGGCCAAATCCAACTTGAGCCCAAAATATTTTTTCCTTCAAATTTCAGCTCAAGTCCAACTTCACTTCACAATTCACATAACACTAACTGATTCTATCATTTAGGTTTAGTTGTTGCCTTCATTTTCAGTCGCTCGCCTCTCACAAGTCATGACTTCATCTTTGCTCCTCAAGATCTGTTATCAATTTTTATATTCTACAAGTGTACGGATCGTAACAAGCAGTATAATGGACCAATGAGTACGGATATCGTTCCCACGAGGATGACTATCTAACAATTGGTTAAATTATTCATAACTCTAATTTGATCGAAAACAAATAATGATTTTGTGATTGATTTCTAAATTACTCTAACTAAACTAATTTAATCTAATACACACACAATTTATCGATTTGAATTTTAAAAGTACGAATGTGGATGCTAGGACTTACAATTTTTCCTATGGATTCCCTTTAATTCGCCAATCAAGATTCATTACTATTATAGTGTTTGGTTGAATTCTTCTAAATTATTCAATTTACTCATCTTGAGTTCTCATTGAGTCTATTAAACTAATTCAATTCCATATCTCTATATGAATCAATCATAGTTAAACAAAATATTCAATCTAAGAATTCTTCTAATGTGGTACCACAATAATTAGTATATATATATATACATGTTATACTAAATTATCGGATTTTACTATGTGGTTTAAATCTAAAACTCACCTCTTGATTCGTAATAGATTCATAAAATCATTAAATAATTGGCCAAAGAATTCAAAGTATTAAATTTATGAATAAAATCAACATATAAGCATTTAAAGAACTAGAATCTTGAATAAAAGAAATAAATAGTCACAAAAGATTATATTGCTCGCCCTAACTATGAATTTATGTACTCATAATAATGGAAAAAAAAAAAAGTATAAAGTTCATAACCATGTTTTGAAATCTTGATCATGGAAAGAATTAGATCTTGCACCAAGAATCTTCTTCAGCCTCAAAAGTTTCCAAACCCTAGCTTTTGCTATTTGATTTTGATTATTATGTGTTTTTCCCTCCCCCAAATTGTGTGGAACTAGAGTTGTATTTATGTCTTTTTTGAGTTTTTGACGAGTTTTAATTGAATTGAGCTTTTTAAAAGACGAATTGCACTTGAAAACCCAATTTTTGGAGGCGGGTAGCGCCTAGGTGCCATGTAGTGGCGCTGCAACGCCAAAAATTTGGTCTTTAGACATCAACTTGAGCGCCACCCGTTGCTTCCACTGCACGCCTTCTTTAGTGTTTTTGTTGTAACTTTATTTTTCGATATCCAAGAGTTTCAAAGATAACTCAAAGGGCTATAACTTTATTAGAAATAGATATTTTTCAATTCAAATGTTTACTAGGCTAAAAATGAGTTAATCTCCGTCTTAAAATCTGGAAAATCCTTGTGCGGTTGAAAATTTATTTCACTATAGCATCCATGCAATTGACTTATAGCATTCTTGAATCTTCATCGTGAGTTTCAGCGCAACTTTTGAGTATTTACACTTTAGACCCAATCTTTGGGTTTTGCCCCATTTTCTCCATTTTTCGCTTTTTTCTTCAAATATACTTCCTTTCATTGAGTTTTACCTAATAAATGAAATAAACAATAAATTAGGCTATAATTGTTCAAAAGAACTATTAAATATCTATATTTTTAAGTACAAATAAGTGTATAAAATACATCCATCAAATCCTATATTCGTAAGCACTTCTACATCATTCTTAATTTTTAAACTCAGTTTGTGGCATATAAAGGCTAATTTGGAAAAACTTAATTGCTCTTTCTTATTATATAGGTTCTCGAATGAGAAACGAAAAACAACCTAATGAGAGATTAAAAATATATACTCATTTCACTAAGATACTTATGGGACACAAAGTGAAATGTAATTATTGTGGGAGAACATTTAAGGCTGATATAATAATGAAACTTTTAGCATGTAGAATCACTTAAAAGCTTGTTATGCGTATAAGAGCATTAAGGTTGATGAAAAGCAAGCAATATTCACTCGACAAAATAATAATGGTGGTATTATGGCTACAGTGTTTAATAAAGAAGAATGTAGAAAAGCATTGGTTATGAGGATTATTATTGATGAATTAGGTTTTTTCCTTAGGATGGTTATTATTAATTATGGTACACAATCGAACAAGTTTGACTCCATAATTAAATTTGAATCCAACAATTTCACTTACTAAATACTCAGAAATTTTAGTTCGATTCGATTATCTTTAGAATTGAATAGGACCATGTCCAACCCTACTCTCATGACAATAGCTTATATCACCAGCTTGCAATTATTTGCAACAAATATTTACGACTTAACTAACTACACTTTTGAAGGACTGCGGTATTCAAATCAACATTTTGTCCTTGTATGAGCCCCATTTTTTGTAAATAGATTTTGTAAAAATTATTTTTTTAGAGAATATATCGTTAAAAGGTATGAAAAATTTTAAGTTTATGGGAAAAATTAATTTTTTAGGAGAATGTGTGGTGTTGAAAATGAATTTAAAAATAAATGAGTTTTAAAGAATGATGTTCAAACAAAGGCTTGAGCCACATTATTTTTCTCATTATCATTTTTTTACTCATTTTTAACTACACATTATTCAATAAAATAATATTTTTCATCACATCAATAATTTGTTCTTCAATTTTAACCATATATTTTCTATCACATCAATAATAAAAATGCATTCTTACTGTCAAAATGTGCACCAAACAAGCTCTTAGACTGTCCTACACACTTATCATAATGTTGGCTGATGTTGGGAAATGTGTCTGAAAAGTATTAAAATTTTACTGTAATAAGATAAACGCTTAGATTGTTATTGAATAAATAACATGATTTTATGTATTTTCTGTAAAAAAAAGAGTGTTGCGTTAGATTTTAAGCATGTATATGAAGTGCCTTCGATTGATGAATGAAATACTTCATTCAAAATATGTTGGTTAGTACACAAGAAATTATTTTGTAAATTGATCGAGAAATTAATTGTTCACAATCATAGAATAAGAGGTTAGTACTATGTTCTGTTAAGGATGTAATATTTACTAATCTACGAATTAGGATATGCAATAGCGCATTTCATATATTCGAAAACGTATTAAAAATGATCATATCGTGTAAGAATTTAATTCTAATGCATGAGAAAATTAAACTCCACATTGACTACTATATGATTTACCTTAACATGTTATGAATTAATAGTTGAATGAGTAATTATTGGGTCAAATATTTCGGTGCGTTGAAACGGAAAATAACTGAAGTAATAGATGATTATTTGTGTTGGAATATGTCGCTTGATTCGAAAGGGAAAGAAAATATGTTCCAAATATTTTCCTCTTATTAGTTTTAGGATTATTCTTCTTGTACATAGGGAGTGTCATAATGGTGGTGTCCATAATGGACACATGGTGTCCCTTATTGGAGGGGGCGCTGGTGGGACACCACGTATTCATTATGGCATCCCCTATGTACTTGTAGCACATCCCCTAAGGTTATCTCAATATTTGGCAACGACCAAATTGTTGCTGTGATTTGATCTCAAGGAAACCGTTGAAGAAAATATTTGCTCGAATGTGAAAATAATTGGCAAAGATAAAATGATCATTTTAGCTCCGCACTAATTATTTAATATTCGATGGAGGTAATGACTTTATCCCTATTCGATACAAATTCTTTAAACTTCATTTTTTTCTCAAATTCATTTTTAACTACGATTCTCTTAATAAATAATTTTATTAAATGTACGAATATTATTTCTTTTAAAGCCATTACTAGCCCCATTGTTAACTACCAAATTTGCTCATAGTGTTAAACCCTCTAAACAAAGCTCGTATCTTGCTCATAAATGTGTTTTACATGTTTATCCATGCTTTTAATCTTATCAACTTACGACTTATTGAGCGTTTCTTTACCTAATTAAGTGTAATTATGTACTCTGTAAGTGAAGATCGGACGTGAGTGCAATTGGTGTGAGAATGGTGATTTTGAGCTTAATTGGAGATTGATTCGGATACTTGAACGTCACCTGGATTGCAATCAATTAATTGAAAGAAGTATTGGGGCAATTGGATAAAATTCATAAGTCTTAGGAGGCAAATGTGATAATGCAAGTTTGGAGACTTAATTACGAACTTTGAAACTTGAATCGGATCGAGACTTTATGATTTCGAATTGACGAGGAGCAAATTATAAATATTTCAAGGTGAAGGATCTATGTTGTAATTATGGAAGGACGAAGGAGGAATTTGGGGACCAAAACGGAAACGTTAAAAATTGAAGGAAGTAAAAAGTAAAAGGAAAATCGCAACCACCGCCGGTTTGCAAACCGCAACCATTTGGGGGAGCTATTTTCCGCAACTTTGCAAACTGTGACCACCTGTGATTCGATCCGACTGGGCTTGGTTAAACATTTTTTTTTTTTAAAGTTCTTTTTAGATTTTTTTCCTGAAAAACTCTTGAATCATATGAGATACTTTATAAAGACCTTTTCGAGGTCAGAAAAAAGGAGTCCACAATTTTGACAATTAGATATCGACAAAGGGAGAAGAAAATCAAGATTAATGATTCAAGAACAAGGGTTTGAGCCCTTTGAGTTAGGAAATAAGAAAGTTTTAGTGCAAGATTATTCTCATCTTATTTCAAAATCCCATGATGTATTCCATCATGTTTCCTTGATTTTCAACTCTTCGTTAGGACATACAGTGTAACTTATTGAAACCCTTTAATTTTATTTTTGTTAACTTTGTATACGTTGATTTTACTTATGAAATTTAATGCTTTGAATTACTTGT
>CAIGRH010181360.1:0-13197 GCA_903798295.1 Fraxinus nigra | reverse complement strand
TCGTCCATTTTATTTTATTTTATTTTTCCTTACAAGGACAGTTACAAAAAAAAAAAAAATCAAATCTCACGAGCCAAGCCGCTCGGCTCGTGGCTCGTGAGAGACGAGCTCGTGGGCTGAGCCGAGCTCGCCCACAAGCAAAGAGCCGACCTCACCCACAAACAACGAGCCGAGCAAAAGCTCGGCTAGTTTTGTAACCAGCCACGAGCTCGGCTCGACTCGTTGCCACCTCTATGGAGAGGAGAAGAGTGGTGGCTTGTTGTGGAGAGGAGTGATGGTGGCGATGGGCACATGGGTGATTGCATTGTGAAGGTGATGATTTGTCGTAGGATGAGATTGAGAAAGATGAAATGTTTTTTTTTCTATTTCTAAATTCTTTATTTTTTTATTAAATCTTATTTTAAATGTTTTAGTTCTTTTAAATGAGAAAAATGTGAAATTCTAATTTTACCCTTCTCAAAAAATTTAAAATTTCAATAGAACTTTTAAATTTACGAATTTTGAATGACACCATTCAAATATTCAACTGCTTATTTTTCCAAAAGTAAGGGACTGTGCCAACAATAATGGAAGGTTCAGGACTCATCTACACCTTATGAAAATGTTATGGACTCCAAGTGCAGTTTTCCATTTAATTTTTATATATTTTTAATTACTTTTGATATAAAGCTTCAGGAAACTATTTGTACTTTTTCAAATGTTAGGACCTATTTGCAATTTGTCCTAATTAAAATTAATGCATATTGGTCCTTATTTATTATAAAAGGGCCAATTGTGAATTATACACATACGATAAGGATGTCCAAGCTCAATTAAAGATGTTTATTTTTATTTTATTTCTTAATTAAATTTAAGGGGTAATATTGCCTGTGTCTGCACTACTGTCGTACGTACCTACGCACTGAGCTTACAGTAGCAACAGTGTACCTCATTCCCCCGGTCCCCCCAACCCCACCCCACGTCCCCCTCGCTCATCTCCTTCTTCATTTTCTTCCCGTTCCGTGTAAAACAAAACCCTAGAGAGATGGACTGTTGGTAATAATTTTTTTTTTTTTAGTTTTACGTACTAACGCATGCAGAAAAGCATAAATTGGTTATCTATTGATATAAATAATTTTATGATTAAATATTGGTACTGTTTAATCCTCTTGTTATTACTGTTTTAGGCATATCTTTAGGAGAGTTTTACTTCTATTAATGTGGATTTGTGTATAAATGTGAGTTAATGGTCGCCTCGCCTCCAATCCATATATTCCTCCTGTGCCAAAATTGATAGATTACTGAATGTTGATATTTGAGTTTCACTACTCAATCAAGTGGGCATGAATAAGTGAACGCGTATGGTCGTCAAATTAGCTTGTTTTAGGATCTTTTGCTTTAGAACATTGGGATTCATGTATGATTGAACACTATCGTGATAATTTGCTTGTGCAAGCAAAGTTCATAAGTAATGCTCATCTCTTTCCTGTTATTAATCACATGTTAAACTTTTATATGAATATCCCATTGTTTTGAAATTGAATTATCAATGTGGATATGCTGAGTTCTACTAAATCTTCATCATAAACTTTGGAAATATTTCATCTATGCTTTTTGGTGCCTTTATAATGAGATGCATTTGGAATCACTGATGGTTGACTGATTGTGATTGTCTAGAGTTCTTTGTATGTGTCATTTGTTATTTTCTTTTGCTTTACTGGCTGATTGTCTTAGAAATCGATATTCCCATAAATAATTGGCCATCCCAAGTTTAATTTTATTTTTTTCGACAATTCTCTCGAGCAGCATGGAAGAACAGGATCGTGAAGATGCTTTGCAGTTAGCACCATTGACCTTTAGTGGGCTAACAAATAATGTTTCAATCATAGTCAGCAATGGTGATACATATCAGCATAGTATCATGACAGCTGGGAATAATGGGATTCATAATGTCCCCATACCTCAATGGATACACTGCCAAACCCCTCAAAGTTATGTCGAGTTTCTCGCACAGAAAGGGTTCCCTGAAATCCAGAAAAATGTATCCTATGACATTTCTGCAGAAGCATCTAATTTTGGACTGGTCTATCCTTCTCAAGTGGTAGGTAGGCAGAGCCATCTATACATGAAGCTCAATATTTCAAATGCTATTTAGGATATATGCCCCCATGAAATGCGATTATATATTAGAAGTTGCAAATTCAAATGTCGATTCTTCCATATTTCCTGCAAGAATTCCTGGATTATCTCAAATGCTAATGACATGAAAGCAAAAGAAAACCATAGTGTATGGACAAGGGATTTAATTTTATTCTCTGCTTCAACAGGAAGGATATTCAACGCCGCAGGGTGAGTGGGCTCAGGTAATGGATTTCACAGGCATGGAGCATCAGCTTGGTGTCCAGGTCAATTGTAATCATCGTTTGTTATATATAATTAATATTCATACAGCAAGATTGTTTCATCCCGAAGTCATGCAATGTATACAAGTGTTCTGGACTTGTGATGATCACTTAACGCCAATATCTTGCCATGATATCAGGATCTGCAGAAACAAGATTGGAATGAAGAATATAGTAATGTTTCTCAAGCTAATTCAGGGTTGGGTGCTGCTGCAGCAAATAATTCTTCTGAAACCCATCGTAAAATATCAAGACAGAGAGCTTATGCTTCTGACCGTGTAAGCACTAGTCATTCAATAAATTGTAACCAGACAAAATTGAGGTCCTCAACACTGAGCTTCTAGCTGATGAAATACCCTACTCCTTTCAGTGTCGCAGGTTGAGGATTTCAGAGAGGATTTATGCATTGCAGGGATTGCTGCCACATTCTAAAGAGGTAATTTAAGTGGATGTGTGGCGAGGTAAAAAAAACTTACTTTTTTGTGTTATAATTTTGGCTTACTAAAAAGCAAAATGTCCCCAAAGGTTCTTCTTTCTTTTTGTGTTATTGAAATGATAGGTATGCATGTGAGGTAGAAACTGTTCCTATCGGACCAATTTGGGGCTGACATGGTGCTTCCATTTGCCGAAATTGTTAGATTTTGACATTTTCCTTTTAAGTTAGAAGTCCGGAACAGAATATCAAAGGGTTCTGCCTGCCGGCATTTGTGATAGACATGGTGCTTCTTTAAATGGACATTGTCAGATTTTTAGTTTTCCCTTTAACTTGGACAAATTTTACCACAGATATGTCACGCAATTGAATATTAACTGGTTCTGCCAGCCGACGCAAACAGTGAACTACAAGATACATTGTTCTGGAATCTGGGTTCATGTTTACCTATTTTGTCAAAATTAGTCATAATATATAATCTAATAAAATTTAAGAGATCATCTAAATTATAAATGACTCGTGAGTTGTTGTGTTTCAGGGTGGTAGAGCATCTGTGCTGGATGATATCATTGACTACATCAAATATTTGCAATTTCAAGTGAAGGTATTTTTTTGTCCACAGGATGTTATTTGACTTGCATTAATTATGGAAAAGAGATAAGATGATAAGTTCTCGTAGAACAGATAGATTTTATATTCCTGAATATCTTTTTTGATGCATTAATTTGTACTTCAAGAATTTCACTCTTTCACATATCTTGACGTGAGTAAAATGCTTTGCACGATGGATGTCAGATTGCACAGACAAAGGTTTTCTTCTACAACTGACGTGTTGAAGTTAGTTTAACTTAAAAAGCAGCAGGATGACAAAATTTGCTTATCGTAATGATTTCTGCATTGACATTATCAGTTTATATGGCTATCTGAAGGTTTTCTAGCAATCTTGTAATTTTGCATTGTTATTCCTAGTCAAAACACTGCTGATTTTTTGGAAATTTGATCGTGCAGGATTTGAGTCGAAGCAGATTGGAATGGGAACCAACTTCTAGTCCTTTTATATTCCTCGAGGTACTAGAAATCACTCATAAATAGATAACCATATTGCTTATAAGCCACTTCACTGCTCTAAAGGCAACAATTTTCTATGTACTCTGGCATCCTATAAGGATTTGTTATATATTTCCTTTTTAAAGGGATATGGCCATTACTTCGTTCATGAGCAGATGCTCCACGAGCCTCTTGAAGAGATGATGGGAAAGTTGTTTGAGGTCAATCCCTCAGCAGCCACCGAACTATTGCACAGCAGGGGACTTTATGTGATGCCTATGGCTTTTGCAGAAGGATTCCAGAAACCCGTATAGATTCTGCCCGTCTAAGTCAGTTGTAAGCTTTTATATCTACGCTTTAATTTCAGTATCTTTTGCCAGATATACAGGAAAAGGTTAAGTGCAAACAAAATCAGATCTTGCAGTCTTCATGGAAGATTATTTGCAATCTCCGAATTCATTTTATTTTTTGTCTCTTATATCTTCATCTCTTTATATCCTTTAAACTTTCTAATATGTTTGGCAATACAAATAACTTTAGTTTGAATACAAATTGGTTGTTGAAAGATGTGATGCTCTGTATCTCTATTGTTTAACTTTATTCTCCTAACTTTCTATATTGTTCCTGAAATCCATGCTTGTTTTATATTTGGTTCATGAGGATAACTACAACAGAATTCCTGGAGGTTACAGGAGGTTGATTTCTTCTACAAATATATGTAGGTAGAAACTAAGTGGACAAACATGAAATGAACTTTAAACAGTTAAAACACATAATAAATCACAGGAGTTAACTTCCACTTCCTGGTAAAATTCAGATCCTAACCCAACTCGACCCGCACTGGAAAGTCACGTAACATGATTCCTCAACGATGACAGTGTAATTGTGTACAGGTCTAGAAAGGAATGGGGGCAAGTGCACGAGCAGATCACAAACACAAACATTGTCAAGTTCTCTTAACCACCGGCAACAATCATGTTCACCATGTGCTTCCTTATGCCCGTCCCTCGTGTGTCTGTGTCTGTGTCCATGCTTGTGCCTATGCCTACGACTTGAGCCATCGGACGGAGAAGATGATGACGAATGGGTGGGTGGAGGAAGTGGGGTAAATGGCAGTGCTGCACATGCATGTTGTACTAGTGCATACTGGGATGCACATAGTGGAGTAGGATTAATTGGCAATCTAGGTTGCATTGGCACCCACTTGCTTTCTGTCCCGGGATAGAGTACAAGTACAGCACAGAGTATAAATTTAAGGGCGATGACTCGATTCATGATTGTTCAATTTTCACTAAAAAGGCCGTAAAAATAGAGTCAGCTACTAAATATTCTGTGCCTGCTCCTTATATAACTCTTCATTCATAAGCTTTACATGTTGCTTATTTAGGTCATTTTTAGGTTGCTGCAAAAACTAAAAGGGCAGAGATTAGGCCTTCAGTTTGCATCATTCACTTTCTGTGAAGTAATCTTGTTTGGTCTAGTTAGTTGTCCTCAAGTTTTGTATTGCAACGCCCAACTTATCAGAGACAAGCTGAAATCCCCGACCAAAAGTCCGTATGGCTAAACTTTTCTAGAGAGTAAGTCAACTTACTATCGAGAAAATTAAGTTTTGTTAGTAAAAAAGTAGCTTCAAAATTATGTCTTGCACTATGTACACCAACCTATTCTAGAAGAAGTGCATCAGCATCTGGTGTATACATTCTGAAAAGGGGTCCTAGCAGTGGCAAATTTAGGATTTTGAATGAACACGGGTCGTCGTAAACTATCGGGCGCAATAAAATATTAAAATTTATTTTTCTAAAACTAAACATATATAATTCTTTTATATATATCAACAATATTCACCAAATGATATAGTGGCCAAATTTTGTATAATTCAAAGGAAGAGTACGTGTTTCATATTTGAATCTTTCCAATTGCATTAAATCATCTAACACTTAACATATATTATTTTGTTACATTTACTATCAAAATTCAACAAATGCCATAATGATCAAGCTTTCAATAATTTTAAAAAGGGCTCACAGGTTCAAATCCCTTCCCTATTGCATTGTTTTGGTTAAAATTGTAGAATTGGAAAAATTGCACAATAAATTGATATAGAAGATATTTGATCCTAGGACTTCCCATTGAATATGAAGGCTCTAACCAATTGAACTATAAGAAATGTTTGAAAATAAAATGAATTATCAGATATATAACCTAAAACTTTTATTTATTCTCAACAAAAATGAAATAAAATTGTTTCGACGGATCGAACACACGCGGCCGCAGGTACTTGCCGAGTGCTGGATTCGTCACTGAGTCCTAGTACCGAGAGAGAGATTATGAGCATAAAGAAATTAAATGGGGTTTCAAACAAAAGCTCTCTCAAAAGAATTTGGTAAAATGCAACATCATATGTCACTTTTTACGTGGCGCTTGAGAAAGACTGATTCCAAAGTAATACGTGACATCGTATATTCGTATGTCACTTTTTTCCTTTGTTAACACAATTAATCACTTTTTTCAACGTGTAGAAAATTACACCCCCATGCCTTGATCCTCTTTTACAAACGGTTTTTTTTTTTTTTCATCATTTATGGGTGTTTAATTTCCAGCATTTGTGATATTTCATTATAGAGTGAGCATTTCCATTTTAACGACTTTTATTGCTCATCTATTATGGCTTTCTTTGACCTTTACATCTTACAAATTTCATGACCCCACCCCACTATTATTTTACTAAATATCTATATATCTAATGTTACTTATCTGTATAAGTACAAGGCACCGATACAAGAAAATAGGTTTTATAATAGAGTGGTTATATACTAATATAACAATGTCACGTAATGGAATATCAAATATTAACTAGAATATTTAATATTCAACTTGTTCTTCTAAATGGAAGAATAATATTATCCTTGTTGATTTTGTCCGTCCTAACAACGACAGCCATTCGATCACTTAAGTTCTACGCAAAGAAGGGACTGAACACCTCGGCTTGAGTCCTCTCTAATGCAAGAACCCGTTAATTTTTCTTGTAAAGTTTGAAAGTAAGAAAAAGATACTTTCGTAAAAAAAAAAGTATCATTCTATTACTTTTTTTATCTTGAGGGTACGACCCCCCTTAAAGGGATTTTGAGAAAAGTTGACCCCCGACGGTTATGTGCACGTGGGACAAGCGTCCTAGGGTTTCTTGGATTTTCACTTGAATAAGGGAGAATGTCAAGATTTGATTGGTGAAGAGAGGTCTTCCCTAGTTATTATGATAACCCATTAGTATTACTGATCATCTATCATATGACAAAATGGCCTTGCACGAATATTTGGTTGTGCCACAACTGTACTCATCATATTGGCAGATATAATGGTCAATTGAAGAAAATAAAAAAATCATGCTATGTGTACATAGCATGATCCACCCCTCCAATAAGGGCCGACCATGTGACCATTATGTCAAAGTTTATGGATAATGATATGTACACATGTTTGTTTCACATTAGTAGAAAAAAAAATGAACTATTGGTACACTAGAATAGCAGCCGTATTTGACTCGTTTGTTGGTGGGACCCACTTTGTTTGACAAAAAGGATACAAATTTTCATTTTTTTGCTTAAATAATGTGAAGCAAACAGGGGCTTAGATAGTTGCGAGGCAAACTCGCTTATAGTTAAGCCTTATAAAACTTCATGGTATCATTAGCTTGTGATATTCTTCCTATCGACGTGAGACCAATTTGACAATAATTTGTACAAGTCCTACCCTTCGGCAAATCCATAATAACAACGGCATTCATGAATCTTTGGTTGTGCCACATCTACTATTGTCATGTTAACGGAGATATCACTTCCTATTTTTAGTTTATTGAAAAAAAGATCGATGGACCCACACACAAATCGATGATGATGGAGAACAATTCTAGATAGTCGTGAGGCAATGAACTTATAGTCAAAATAAGCCTTAAAAAACCAACAAGCCAGCATCATGAGCACATGACATTCTTGTGAAGCCAATTTGTCCATAATTTGTACACGTGTGTGACCCATGTTCAAACTTATAAACATCATAATATTTCCATATATTCCCACTATGTATTCGACTTGCATAAGAAATCTTGATATCGAAAATACAATAAAAATGTTTGGGATAGAACATGGATTCATACTAAATAACCTTAAAAAATAAAAATATATTATAATTTTATCTATTTTTCATTAATACTAAGTCGTGATTAAATTCATAAAAATGAATAATTATTATTGCCGTTCGGAAATATGCATGCAACGTATTGGAAATCCGCTGCCTCCGCCCTTCGCCACGCTGGTCAACTGCACCGCTCAATCTAAACATCAGATGCTTCAATTTTATATACTGTATCCAAGTAGCCACCAAAAGCAAAAGGCACAACTACACCATGAACTCGCTACACCTCAATTTATCTCTCTTGTCTTTTTCACAGCAACTTACGTCACGCCACTCCATTTATACTTTAAAATATGCGACAAAATTTGGGTAACAGTTCTCAGACGTATGTTAAATTTGTAGAACACTGAACAGAATTCAAGAAAAAGAGAAACAGAAAGTGTATATATCTTTCTGCACCGACTGCGAAAAGGGGGTCAACCCATAAAAGAATTGTTGGGTTTTAATGAGGGGTTCGTCGATGAATGCGGTGGCCATAGCCGGGATTTTATCAAGGGCTTTTTATATGGATTCTCAGGATATCGAATTTGGTAATCCACGGTGGTTTGTTTATGCCGGAATTTCGTGTTTCCTCGTGATCTTCGCCGGAATAATGTCGGGGCTGACGTTGGGGTTGATGTCACTCGGACTTGTCGAACTTGAAATCCTCCAGAGAAGTGGCACCTCCACTGAGAAAAAACAAGCAGGTACGGTAAGAAATGTTTCCCATTTCTTATTTCTGGTAAATTCTTTTGATTAATTACTTCTTGTGGTGAATTTTGATTTGGGGAAATATTAAATTTTGTTAATGTGAAATTTGGTTTTTTACAGCAATTATTTTGCCCGTT
This sequence comes from Fraxinus nigra, assembly GCA_903798295.1. NCBI lineage: Eukaryota > Viridiplantae > Streptophyta > Magnoliopsida > Lamiales > Oleaceae > Fraxinus > Fraxinus nigra. The sequence continues at coordinate 4,321 of CAIGRH010181360.1, read as the reverse complement.
GTTCAAAAGCAGCACCAACTTCTTGTAACTCTGCTGCTGTGCAATGCTGCTGCTATGGAGGTGAGGTGTTTTTCTTATTTAGTTATTTCATTTTATGCAAATTATTAATTATATGATAAATATTTTGGAAGTGTTATAAAAGTTTAGTTCAATTTTCAAGTTTTGGGATTTTTAAATTCGAACAACTAGTTGAAGTATAGTATGTTATCCCGTAGTATGTACTAAACATGACCTACTAGCACCGTGATATTCGAATTATTCATAAGTTATTTGAAAATTTTCTTGAATTGATGACAATGCTCTCTGCAGGCTCTTCCAATATATCTAGATAAGCTGTTTCATCCCGTAGTTGCTGTCATTCTCTCAGTAACTTTTGTTCTTGCTTTCGGTGAGGTACAGTTTTCATATATGATTTAACCGTATGTAATGCTATGTTAAACTGTGATTGACCTCTTGTTTTAATTGTGGCGATTGGCGTATAGATCATTCCACAGGCAATATGCTCTAAATATGGGCTTGCTGTGGGTGCGAATTTCTTGTGGCTTGTGCGAATCTTGATGATAATATGTTATCCTATTGCTTTCCCTATTGGAAAGGTAAAAATTTTACATGGATAGTTGAATTTTTTATCCTCTTTCTATTGCCAATTGTGAAATATAAGATGCTCTGTTTTTTAGTCCGATGCACTAATATCAACCGAGTTTATGGTGTCGAGATTTTAAAAATAAGATTTACTAGAGATTATTTGTTGGAAAGTGTGGAGTCTAATTATATTGTACACCTATCCCCTCGACTGCAGATCTTTGTAGTTTTCTTACATAATAAATAGGAGACAGCGGCACGAGGAAAAACTAGTAATTCTCCTTATTCATTATAGTGAAAAATCTTCAGTGGCGAGCTGTCGTGGATGTCACATTGAGGGCAAATCACTGTTATATCTGTGTTTTCATGTGTGTGTTCCTATTTTTCGTTTATTTAATTTTTTCTATCAGGATAAGGATTAGTGTTTAATCCATCATGTTACTAAGCATGGATATTCAACTTCATGTGGTTCAGATTCTGGATGCCATCTTGGGGCACAATGATGCTTTGTTTAGGCGACCTCAGTTGAAAGCACTCGTTTCTATTCACAGCCAGGAGGTATTCCCTCGGAGTTGAAAGTGAATAGATATAACTACGATGCATACTTACAATTTATAACCGGAGCATATCTCAACAAATAGAATATCCATCTGGTGCTTCTTTTATTTTGATATATAATTCAATGTTTTATTTAATATCATAGGCTGGGAAAGGGGGCGAACTCACTCATGATGAGACTACTATCATAAGTGGAGCATTAGATTTGACTGAAAAGGTACGTCTGGTTGCGGAGGCATCACGTGGCATAGTTTCTTTGCTTCATAACATACTCTTTAGCAATTTGGCCATCTCACTTGACCATGTATTAATGCCCCTATGCACCCTTGTTAAGGAATTTAAATGGAAATACTTGCTTTCATTATTTTCTCTAAGATCTAAAATGAATAATCCCGTAATTGTGTACTTCGATACATCTTGATTTATTATCCTTATCTATAAATTTTTGTCCCAATGAGATTGTTCCAAATATGTGCAGACTGCAGAGGAGGCTATGACCCCTATTGAATCAACTTTCTCACTAGATGTCAATTCAAAATTGGACTGGTGAGTTTGATGCTGAATTAGTTTCCTTGTTGCTTGAGTTATATTATGCTGGGAGAATTACTTTTGAAAAGCCATTTATTTCATTTTCTGAATTAGGTCAGCATAATTTGCTCGTGTATTGGAAGAAATTTAAATTATGCTGAGATATATAAAAAGTTGTTATTCTAATAAATGTCCTACAATGTAGGGAAGCAATTGGGAAAATCCTTGCTCGAGGACATAGTCGCATTCCTGTCTATTCAGGAAATCCAAAGAACATCATTGGACTTCTATTGGTCTGTTTGTAATTCCAGGAATTATTGAACATCTTCCATTTATCTGATTTTAGTAACTGATGAATTGATTATTGGAAATATCTTCTGCTTCTTTGGAAATAGGTAAAGAGTCTTCTTACTGTACGGGCAGAAACAGAGACCCCAGTTAGTGCTGTTTCAATCCGAAAAATCCCTAGGTTTGTTTGTCTGTTTAAAATGTTCGCTTTTAGTTCCTTTACTGTTTATTATTCCATCACATATTTTTTTCCCTTCTATTTTAGGGTACCGGCAAATATGCCCCTGTATGATATTCTTAACGAGTTTCAGAAAGGAAGCAGTCACATGGCAGCTGTCGTGAAAGTGCCAGAGAAAGAGAAAATGCATAATTCTTCTTTTGATCCTGGGAAGATTGGAGAAAGCAATTTTACCAACGGCCATTCGCAATTGACTATTCCTTTGCTGAACAAGCATGATGGTAAATTGAATGGTGTTGTGATCAACATTGAGAAGGCGTCAAAAGATACCTTGCAAGACAAGGATCTGTCGAAGGATATTGAAGATGGAGAAGTTATTGGCATTATCACTTTGGAAGATGTATTCGAAGAACTTCTTCAAGTAACCTCTCGTGTTTCATGTTATTCATGTTTCCCATTAAAAACTGATATTGCATCCGGTTAGGCCTATAAACTGTATGTCATTACATGCTTGGAACATGTTTGGCTAAGCTTGTGAATAAGTAAAAGTTACTTCTTTTTTTTTTCCTGAATTTCATGAAAGTTATTTTTTAGTTTCAATTATGCTAAAAGAAACAAGAGTTGCTTATTTTAAAATTATGAAATCAATAAAAAGTTAGTTATTTTAAAACTTATACACAATTTTTTTTTAAGTTTTAGGCAAAAGTGCTCTAAATGCTCTCTTCTAATCTGAGAAGGTTCATTCTTCCTCCTCCCCCTTTTAAAGTTTTGACCAATTTCTGTCCATGGATACAGGAGGAAATTGTTGATGAGACAGACGTATATGTCGATGTACATAAAAGGTGTTAACAACAAGCATTTCCTAAATATATTAGTACTCGCTCTACTTGATTCAGTTATTCTTACAAGCTTCTTTGTGTATGTCGTTGTGATTATTGTAGAATACGTGTAGCTGCTACTGCTGCTGCTTCGTATGTTGCTCGAGCACCTTCGAACCGTAGGCTGACTGGTCAAAAGCCATCATCAGTAAGTTTTTCATCATTTCCTCTATAGCTTCTACTCCAGCGTCTCTCGTTAACCACCATCATTGCAAGAGAATAGCACATGTATTCCTGTCTTTGATGAGAAATCTACATGTAGAACAATAGGTTATGAGTAAAATGACTTTTCCTAATATCAAGGTTACCATCATCGTAAAGAAGGTTACAAAAACGGAGTTCATGGGCAGAAATATCTGGTTATAGATCACCGGACTTTAGTCGTATACAAGATATTTTCATACGTTATTTCATATAAAAACGATCTGATATTAGTTAATCTAAATATAATAACTGCACTAGACCTTTTATGAGCTTTTGAAATAGTAAAAGTGCATCATGAAAGAAAGACCGAGGATTTTGGATTTGCTCGGCCTGGTCATCTCTGTGTTTAGAAATCCCGGGAACGGAATTATTCTCTAGTTTCGATACTTGCAGTTCTAGAGTTCTAGCGAAAGGATGCTACATCTGCGACAATATTTTCTCATGTCTTATTTTGCATGTATTCTTGGCATTTTTACAGGGAGGCCAAAGGACCAATACGAAAGAAGTTCATTTTAACATCGTACGACAATCAGAATAAAACATATTTTGGCTAGGATATATGGTTTTCTGTGAGTCTATATAGTCACAATATTCTAGATGTTTTTTTAACTTTGATGATCTATCAGCTGTAATTTCTTATCACTGTATGTGTTTCAAGAGGTGGTGATATCGATAATGGGAGAAGCATCCCACTGCTAGTTTTGTTAACCTCGGGCGAGGAAGTATGCGATTGTGTATAACGAGCATTTACTGTGTAGGATTTGTGTATACACATATTTACCGATGTGCATCGAAATTGAAAGTTGGTTTAGTCTCTTACAGAATTCCATTTTCCTTAAAAACTGCAAGACTAGTAGAAAAATTTACACATCAAAACATTTTGCTTTTTCTTAAAAACTTCAAAAAAACACTGGCTGCTGCCCAAAACTGTACAACGATAAACTCTATGAATGTTTTAGACTACCTGAATCTGTCCTCTGTCATATACGTGTAGCGCGTGGTGGCTAAGCTAGTGTTGTCCAATACTGTGTACCAAGGTCAATCATGAGAGCAGATAAGCAGAACAGTACATCTCCATATGATATAAAGGCGTGCCCTATGCTCC
>CAIGRH010181330.1:0-11416 GCA_903798295.1 Fraxinus nigra | reverse complement strand
AATCCCTCCCAAACAAGCTCTCAGTCCAAAACACTATAATAGGTGGTTAGATATTTTCCTCGAGTCCAAACTATGTATGAATATCACAACGCGGTGAAGAAATTTTTAAGATTTTTCCTCATGATTGATTAATTCATCGATCTTTCTTTTTATTAATTCCTTTTTTCCTCAACCTTTCGGGTCGTATTCTTGTACATTCTTATTAATCAAGCACATCTATGGCTTCAAATCTCAATTATTCCACATTCTAGGAAAGCAGAGGAACTGAGACCAATCAAAGAACGCAATCGAAACTTGACAATTTTTATGAATGCCATGAAATGACTACCAGAACTTGCTGCTCTCAAAAATAATGCCAACTTGAACTGGAAATTCGACCAAAAGCTAACACCTTGTACATTTTATTCAAAATTCTAATTTCGATTTCACATAATCCCCAAACACCCTAATTAATTCTTAAATTAATCACTCTAATGAACTTTTAGAGTTCCGAGTTATGGATAATGATATGCTTGGAGCGAATACCATAGGAAATGTCAATATTTTGGCAGAGAGGATTGCCTCCGACAAGATCATTTATGGGCTATTACCGAATCAAATGATCTAATTAAATATGATAAAAAGGGTTGCGAAAAAATGATGAGTAATGTCGAGGTCGAAAATCATATGAACAAAATTCAAGCCAACTTAGAATGTAAATGAGGATTTTTACTGGTGATGAGATCATGCCCGATCTCAACCTTGGGCCTACTCAATCAGCCCAATAAGATGGGTTGCTGAGCTCGAGGTTTGCTAATTGCAAGAGACCCGAACACGACCTCATCACTTGGCTCACAGGGCCCTTCGACCATTTGTATAAGATCGAGGTCGATTCAGGTCTTGCGACGTCATCGACCTCGAGGTCCCCACCTCACATGATTTCCCCCCAACCACCCGTGACCATAGAATATTAGTCTCACTTAACCATTAAACTCCCAACTTACCATGACATTCGCTTTATCTCAAAATAATGCAATCCTGGTATAACACAAACATCTTCTATAAGGGAATATCGGTTCATCTAGGACTCAACTACTAGCCTCTATAAATATGTATCCCATCCTGGCCTTGAGGGTGTCCCTAAAAAATGTTATCTCCCCGTCCCGAGTATCCAACACTGTTTCGTGGGGCTCGGGGGTCCTAATGTCACATATAGGCATGACCTCGAACTCTCTCGCTATTTTTGTAATCACATGTTCTTTGTACATGGTCGCTATCCTAGGGTAAGTTAGTACGGACTCGAGCTCGGGCTGCGATGTTATGGACACTGTCATGGGGACGATTGATGAACGATCGGGGTCGAGGGTTATAGGGTTACAGGGTTCAAACTCCTAGAGGATTGACTGCTACCACTATCGCTCGATCCCTCACTACTACTACTTGACATTATAAATAAATAACTTACCACTATCGCTCGATCCCTCACTACTACTACTTGACATTATAAATAAATAACTTAAGGGCTCGAACACTTACCTCTCAAGATCGACGCTCACTAAACCCTTTTCGTCCCCGGACTCGATCTTCTGATGGACGAGAGTAAAAAAGTGAAAAATGAAAAGTAAAAAGAGGGGTATTTATAGGGGGCCAGAGGAAGGTGAAAAGTCGCTCAATCCTGAACGTTGGTTTGCCATGTGTCACCTATCCATGATCACTACACCCTGACATGCACGTGGCCAACACGTGGCAGCCCACTAGGCCCATTAACCTTGACCCGGCCCAAGCAGAGCGCTATACATCCGAGCCCGCAACTCAGGGAAATTCTCAGTTGCGGTCTTAATGCACGGTGGCCACTGATGAGATCATACCCGATCTCGACCTTGGGCCTACTCAATCAGCCCAATAAGATGGGATGCTGAGCTCGAGGTTCACTAATGGCAAGAGACCCGAACACGACCTCATCACTTGGCTCACAGGGCCCTTCGACCATTTGTATAAGATCGAGGTCGATTCAGGTCTTGCGAATTCATCGACCTCGAGGTCCCCCACCTCACGTGATTCCCCCCAACCACACGTGACCATAGAATATTAGTCCCACTTAACCATTAAACTCCCAACTTACCATAACATTCGCCTTATCTCAAAATAATGCAATCCTGGTATAACACAAACATCTCCCATAAGGGAATATCGGTCCATTTAGGACTCAACCACTAGCCTCTATAAATATGTATCACATCCTCATTACCCAGGTACGTTTTATAAGCATTCATCATAAAGTATCTCTTGAATACTTAACTGACTTAAGCATCGGAGGGGTGACGAGGACGCACCTCGACGCCTTTGTTTCAGGTATTGGAGATCAGACCACACGGAGTTCTTCCATTCGGTTAAGGTTGACCCATGTACGAATTTTGGTAGCATCAACTGGTAATGACTTGTAAATTACAAGAATAAACTACAAGTGTTTTGAATCATCTTCCCATTTTTCAAGACTCTTATCCTCCCTTTTATAGGGAATGATTAACATGCATTCTTCATTTTCTTGTCTTATCAGTTACAATACCGAGCTAAAAAAGCACATATTTGGCATGTTTTAATTGGCTAATGAGCTCGGCACTGTCAGGTCATTATGTGCTAACCTTATGTGTGGTCCCCAACAATTAACAAACTAATAAGGGGGTGAAGCTAATGCATTTGATTGGTAGAATTGGTGGGTGCTGATGTAAGACATTTCAAATGTCACTTGATGATTGACTATTTGTACAATGTGTAAGGAATCTTGAATCATTGTGCCTCCTCAAATAACAGCGGTCATTAGTACGAGTTGACCTCAAATACTCGACCTTAAATTAATATGAGGTTAATGCATATAACAAATTATATTTAATGAGGTCGCACGTCAAATATCAACAGTTAACCCCAAGGTCGGTGCTCGCCTTGGTGACAGATTGACCTTTGAACACAGTTGGATAGTTTTTCCATTTTTACAATTATTACTGCATTAAATATCTTGAACATGTGTCACTTTTTGACTTACAAATGAGCTGTCACGCACCTTATAATACATTAAATTATCTAAGCATTGCAGCACATGCAACCATAGCTCGGTTTGCTGATGAGCAAGGTTTAAGCGATTTCCTTGATTGGAAATTTATCTAAGTGTTGTAGCACATGCAACCTTAGCTCGGCTTGCAGATGAGCAAAACTTGAGTGATTTCCTTAATAGGAAGTTTATCTAAGTATTGCAGCACATGCAACCTTAGCTCGACTTGTTGATGAGCAAGACTTGAGTGATTTCCTTGATATGAAATTTATCTAAGTGTTGCATCACATGTAACCTTAGCTCGGCTTGTTGATGAGCAATGCTTGAGTGATTTTCTTGATAGGAAATTTATCAGGCAAAAGTTTAGCAAGAATGTTTTCAATGAAAGAGAAATGGCATAGTGAGATATTCCTCTGTACTTCCTTTGTTTTTTGCTTCCAGATCGGCAATGCGCTTTTTAAGGCGCTCATTTCAGTTTCTGCCGGCTCTGCTGTTGCAGGAAAACTCCTGATCTCTTCAGTTCGACTTCTGGAGTATTCCTTTTCCGAAAAATGGATAGTTCTTTTGGTGGGAGGTCGTCCGATTTTCTCCCTATGTAGGGAGTTCACCTCGGTTTTGAGTGGAAGAACATGATTTTGGTTTCGTTCCAATATGTTGACTATATTTGTCAACTTTTCAATAACTTCCCTCACCCGGTCATTTGAGGGTCACCAGCTTCGTTTTGACTTAGTTATCTTCCAATATTTTGTGGATTGTTGGTTTGCTCGGACGAGTGTGGGATTTCGGATGCTGAAAGATCGTCCATGATGATATTTTTGTGGGTTTTGTGGAGAGTTAGGGCTACTTTTACAAAGTAGGGGCCTTCCTTCTAGCGCCAAACTGTTGACGTTGAAAATCGTATGAACAAAATTCAAGTTAACTTAGAATGTAATGGAGATTTTTACTGGTAATGACTTGTAAATTACAAGTGTTTTGAATCCTCGTCCCCTTTTTCAATACTCTTATCCTCCCTTTTATAAGGAAGGATTATCATACATTTTTCATTTTCTTGTCTTCTCAGCTACAATATCAAACTGATAAAATACATCTTTGGCATGTTTGGATTGACTACTAAGCTCGGCACTGTCATGTCAATATGAGTTAACCTTACGTGTGGTCATCAACGATTAATGAAATAATAAGTGGATGAAGCTAAGGCATTTGATTGGTGAAATTGGTGGGTGCTGATGAAAGATTTTCCAAATGTCGCTTGTTGATTGACCATTTGTACAATGTGTAAGGAATTTTCAGTCATTATGTCTCCTCAAATAACGCTGGCTATTAGTACGAACTGACCTCAAATACCTGACATTAAATTAATATGAGTTCAATGCATATAACAAATTGTATTTAATGAGGTCGTAGGTCGGATATCAATAATTAATATTAGGAGGATGAGTACACCACAATATTGTATTTTGTTTTTCATTTTTTATTGTTTTATGAGTATAATTGTAAATTTGTTTTAGTGTGTTTGTTGAAAATATATTTCAATTATGGCGTGATTTTAATGTGGTATAGTGATTAAATTTTATGGTAATAATATAATTATAATTTTCAATAACATTAAATAAAATTTCTTTATCTGTGTGAAAAATAAAATCAGTCTATATAAATGAGACGGATGGAATATAAATTAATTTGACTATAAAGTGCCTCCACTTCAATTTGAAAGATTTTTATTTATTTATTTTTTTAAAAAAAACACTTAGTTGAGATCTACCCTCATTGAGTAAAATGACTCTGGCCACGAGCAGTGTTTGATTTTCTAGAATTCATATAATTCTCGTCCATGAATTGAAAAGGATAGCAACTATGGTTGTTTGTATGATGGTGGTGCGATGACAAAGTAGGCCGTGATATAAAAAGTTGTGACATCAATTCAATAGAAATAATTCTTTCACGGTAGATTGTGCCTCGGAGCTGATATATTTTGAAGAACTTGAATTGTTTAAAGGGTTCCGAGGACACCAATTCATTAGGAATGACCATTTCATAATAGTTCAAATCACGTAATCTGATTTATGCTCAATTTGATCTGTCTAAAAAGTTGTGGTGACAACATACAATAAAAATCATAATAGATCGTGTCACATAGTCAGAATATATGGCCAATTATGCCTCCATTTGTTTCCAATTTTAATGAAAATTTGTACCGTTGCAACGGGGAAGCAGTCACTTTTGTTGATCAATTTGTCTCAATGTGGGACACATTTGTTTGAAAAAAGGCAAAAAATCGCTTTTATTGACCAGTTTGTCTCACAGTGGGACTCATTTGTTTTAAAAAAGGGCAAAAAATCCATTATTATGTTAAAATAATGGGAAACAAACGGTCCTATATTTGTTTAGAGACTTGACAATAGCTCTCTTGACAACCTTGACGATTTTATAAATAGTTTATAAGTACTTAAGTAGGAAAATAAGAGAAATAATAATAGGTCTCACTATATGTAGATAATAGTGAGCTACGATTATGGAGTTGAGAATCTGCGATCCAATTTGTTGTCTACCAAATTAATTATTGACACATTATTTTAAATTAGTATACCCAGTTTCTCTAACTATCCCATCTGCTTAAAATATGTGACTTTTTAATGTAAAAAACATGTCAATAATTAATTGATCAAAGCAAATTGGATAGCAAAAATTGAACAACTGATCTCAACTTAGGATTTTGAACATAGTAATGTTATCTATCACCACTAATGTTTAACACCGATTTAAGTGGCATAACTTGTATCATTGAATTATATCTTCAATTAAATACAAAAAAAATATAATTCATTTATTATGACTTATAACATGTTGATACTTAGATTGGTACTCAAGTACCCCTGATATTAGATAGTATTATTCTTATGAACCTGAGATTAAAATTAATATTTAATTTTGATTAAATTTATTAATTGTATTAAAAAGTTTGGACTTGGAAAAATTCTTTCTTCTCAAAATTCAGCCCATGTTAGACTCCTATATATTTTTTTAAAATTTATTTTTAACTGTACATTTTTCATAAAATAATTTTACATTTAAATCGAAAACGTCTCTCTCTCTAATCACGCGGTATTTTAAAAAAAAATAAATCATTATTTTATAATAGATTTTCTCTCAGGACTCAATGAGCTCAAATTAGCCCTCATCTCAAATATTTCAAGGACGTCTAATGTAATTCACATTCGCTGGCCTTATCGTCTTGTACTCACCGGTGGAGCGTTTCGATATACGGCAGCGACTTCACCGGAGCTTTTTCCGGCCATCATGAAAAGACCAAAAAACCCCTTGTCACCACAACCCATAATCCCTCCATCAACCCCACAGCAACAATCAACCACAATCCTCCGACCAATTTCCAAGAAGCCCAGAAAAATTCTCCAAAATTCCCAACTCCTCAACGTCAACTGGACTCCTCTCAATGCCGGAAAATCGGAACTCTACTTGCCACTCACTTTTCCGACCGGCCAAACCTTCAGGTGGAAACAAACAGGCCATTTACAGTACACAGGCTCAATTGGGTCCCATTTAGTTTCCCTCAAACAACTCGAAAACAACGACGTTGGGTACTTTTTTCATAATGAGGGTTTTGCTAGTGGGGTAGCTGAAGGTGCGTTGTTTGATTTTTTGAATATGGGTATTTCGTTGAGTAAGTTATGGGAGGGATTTAGGGCGTCTGATGAGAGATTTTGTCAACTGGCGGAGTATTTGGAGGGTGCCAGGGTTTTGAGGCAGGACCCATTGGAGTGTGTGATTCAATTTGTTTGTTCATCTAATAATAACATTCAGAGGATTACTAAAATGGTTGATTTTGTTTCATCAAAGGGAAGATTTTTGGGGTCTGTGGAAGGGTTTCATTTTTTCGAGTTCCCAACTCTCGATCGATTGGCATTAATGTCTGAAGCTGAGCTTAGAGAGGCTGGTTTTGGGTATAGGTAAAGTTCTCTTTGCTCCTCTGCTTACAGGAAAACCTTAGCTTAGCTATTTGGATTTGTGTGTTATGATTATAAGCATTTCTTTTAGTAAATTGGTTGATTTGGTTTCATTCTGATTTAGATTGCATTGGCCTGAGGATGAGACTTAATGGTGAACATTTCTGATAATAGATATTGTTGCAGAATTGATCTTGAATTTGTGGATTCCGGGCTTAGTTTGCAGTATTTTATCCCAAGTTAACATACACAACCACGAGCTCAACAACCTACAACTATGTTACTCCAGTTGCCCAAGTTAATATATCCACAAAGGAACATAAGTATGGTGGTGGTTTGCAAGCCACAAAGGCAAGGTGAAAGTCAAGGCAAGGCACAAGAGGAAGAGCAGCCACTGGTTTTTCTCTCAAAATAAGGCAAAGACACACACTGTTATTAGTTATTACCCTAACCAAGGCCATATATAGATTTAGGGCAAAGTCAAATTGACCAACTAAAGGCAAATGTGCCAAAGATATATTAAAAAGGGCCATCCGAGGAGTAAATAGTTTTTTTTTTTTAATTGGGTTGACCTATCAAATGTTGGTGTGTTGATATAATTTCATACATCGGTCAAGCCTATATAATTAAACTATTTAATATCATCGCTCGAAATTTATTGGGTATCAAAACTCAACAAATCTCTGCTTTAATACCTAATCAACCTGCAAGCAATCAAAACACAAAGTTAATAATTGCATAATCAAGGTAAACAATAAAATTGGGATCACGAATGTTACCTTGTGTTTCGAATTCGAAACACATATCATACCTTGCTCCATGTATTCACTAGAGTTAAGGTCAAGAAACACTCAAGTAAGAACAAGTAATCAATCAAGTCGAAACATATGGATTAGGTGATGCTGAGACGTATGGAGGACATATTAAAGGCGTGGAGGAGAAAGTTTCGAGATAAGGAAAGCAAAATTGTCTGGGACCTTATACTGGGATGCATCGTGTGGTGTATGTGGAGAGAAAGAAACGGACGCTGTTTTGAAGACAAAACACGGACAACAGAGCAGTTTAGTGAATTGTTTTATTTGACATTGTATATTTGGTTTAATGCTGCGGCTACTAGGCATATAGATGGGCTGCCCAATTTCATGATATTCCTTTCTGATTCGTATTAATGATACACTTCATGTGTATTAAGCTTTGATTAATATAATATTTCACCTTTTAAAAAAAAAAGTAATCAATCGAGAGCATATTAGACATATTATAAAGATATATCATAAAATAACATAGATCTTTTCAAAACACGTACATATAGAACAACATATTAACATCAAGTTAGTTAATCACGCGGCCAACGCATGTGCAACAAATGCATAAATGACCACACGAAAAAATCTCACCACACTTATCATATCCCATTTTGTGTTGCTCATAGCCTCACACCTCAAAAACACATATCTCATCTCATGTTGGTGATGCTCATTAGACTAATCACTAAACTCATGTCTAATTGGTAAACCACAATAGATTCCAATAAACCACAATAGATTCCAAGTCCATGGGATAATCCTCTATCACCACCCTACTTCTCCCAACCTAGTGGATAATAGATCTCCATCTAATTGAAGTGATAGAAGTGTTACACTCACACTCCACATGTACAAGGTATTTACAGATAAAGGATTCAAGACATTTAATCACATCTCTACTAGTTATCCAAATGCCACTCTCCACATCCCGTGCATATCACCAATGCACCCTTAGGCATCTATACTCTACATCACCGATAGACACACAACATACTTACTATTAATGCATCCCAACCCACTATACATGCAAACACATTACACCGATTAATCGTACTGCTTTGAAATTCATGCAAATATACATATTAAACATATTGAAAATGCAACATATAACCATGCAACCGAATTAAGCAATCACTCACATGTAGAAATGATTACACACATATGCATATGTAGTAAATATGTTTACTCTCGATTAACCTCACTATGGTTATCGCTCGATCCTATAGTCACATTTGCCTCACCTCTCATCTTACCTTTCTAGTTATTATTCTTCTAGGGATAATCCTCACAATGTCCATACTGACCACTGCTGTAACCGCTTACCACCGACTTGTCCCAACCCTTGCTCTTCTTCTTGCCACCGTTATCACTCGAGTCACTATTGTCTTAAGCTTTACCTAAACTCATTTACTTAAACTTCATTCTATTCATCATCATATGTACCTCACCACCCCTCTTATCCTAATTTTCAGCCTTAATCTCTATATCTTTACTTCTAAAAGAATCAATGACAATCTTAGGTGTTAGGGTATCCATACCTTACTTAGGGCCCGTTTGGTACGGATTTTCCAAATTCTACAGTAAATCAATTCTCATTTTCAACCACACATTCTTCAATAAAATAATATTTTCCATCACATCAATAACTTTTTCTTATTTTTCAACCACACATTTCTCATCATATCACTATTCAAAATCAATTCTTCCCGTAAAAAATCCCTCACAAACAAGCTCTTAATCGCATTCTTAACCTCCCTATATGAGTCAGACATAGAATTCAGCAAAATAATTGCCTTGTATATTTCAAACACCTTCTCATCATGGTTATCAATATCTTGAACAAGTTTGTTAAAAATATCTAAATTGTCATCAAGATCGTTTGAATGATCCATTTTAAAACAGATAAATATTTCGTGCAAATACAACTTATTAGGAGTAGACTTAAGCAAATATAAGTTCTTCAACTTTTTCCATAGTTCTTTTTTAAAATCAAGTTTTTTAACATTTCTCAAAATAGTGTTAGATAGGTGTAAAATAATTGAAGTGTAAGAAAATTCATCGTATACTTCTTTTTATGCTTTTGTCAAATCAGCGGGAAAATTGCTATCTACAGTTTTTGAAACTTTTTGTTGAACTAAAATCCCCTTCATCTTTTGTTGCCAAATTAAAAAATCATTATTATTTGTCCTAAAGTTTAAGCAAATGCAGCAGTACGATCAATTGATAATCGCAATCGAGCGTTTGGGGGCAAAATCGTCCACATTTTTCGTATAACCTGAAACAGAAAACTAACGCCAAATCATCAGAAATCACATTAGAAATAGTCTTCATGAAGAAATCGTCTCGAGAATCGTGCCCACACAGCGATGCCGAAATCACCACGCACCGCCGTCGACATTCGTCGATTCCACGTGCCACACATCCAAGAGTGCCTCCACCTGCAAGTCTTGAATCCGGTCTCCGTTTCACTAGTGGACCTCTGCATTGCCCCGGAAATTGAGATTACAGGTCGAGTTTTTTTTACAAAAAAATTGGACAGATTTTTCGATCTGATTTCTACTCCAATTCTGTTGGTTTTTGGACCTGTTTTTGGTCGAAAATCCACACTAACCGCGCTCTAATACTATTTGTTGCGGAATTGATCTTCAATTTGCGGAATTTCACTCAGTTTGTAGCATCTTATCCTAAATCAACACACACAACCACATGAGCTCAACAACCCACAACTATGTTACTCCAGTTGCCCAAGTTGATATATCTACAAAGGAACACAAGTATGACGGTGGTTTGCAAGCCACAAAAGCAAAGAGAAAGCAGTCGAAGCAAGGCACAAAAGGAAGAGCAGCCATTGGTTTTTCTCTCAAAATAAGGCANTTTGTAGCATCTTATCCTAAATCAACACACACAACCACATGAGCTCAACAACCCACAACTATGTTACTCCAGTTGCCCAAGTTGATATATCTACAAAGGAACACAAGTATGACGGTGGTTTGCAAGCCACAAAAGCAAAGAGAAAGCAGTCGAAGCAAGGCACAAAAGGAAGAGCAGCCATTGGTTTTTCTCTCAAAATAAGGCAAAGCGTACACAGTTATCACCCAAACCAAGACCATATATAGATTTAGGGTAAAGTCAAATAGGCCAACTAAAGGCGAATGGGCCAAAAATATATTTAAAAGGACCATCCAGGGAGTACCAAATATTGGTGTGTTGATATAATTTCATAGATTAGCTGTCGACTATATAATTAAACTATTTGACATCATCGTCCGAGATTTATCAAGTATCAAAACCCAAACACATATGATTGCATTGCTATAGATTACTATTTTCTTTTTGAATTTAATGATTATTTTCATGATTGTTCTAATCTAACGACTATATGAATAGAAGCTATTTGTTCATTTCATAAGCGAGTTATTGACCTGTTCAGCTCCGTTGGTGTGTTTAAGAAGTCTACTTCAATTATTGTTGAACCGGGGTGGAAGTTGAGGTTATCATTGCTGATTCTTACAGTTACCTTTTTTTTATCTACATTTTTATCTTTTGTTGAGGTTACTTTGCTACTATATGCTTTTGAGTTGAGAAATGACGCTTGGTTATTTTTTCAAAAAAAAAAAAAA
>CAIGRH010181327.1:0-16458 GCA_903798295.1 Fraxinus nigra | reverse complement strand
TATCATTAATTATTTAATTAACCAAAAAAATTACATCTTTATTAATAACAAATTAATTCTTAAACAAAATTATTAAATATAAACTAAGCAAACGTGCATTGCACGTTGCTTACACCTAGTGTGTATGCTTACACCTAGTGTGTATATATATATATATATATATATATATATTTTATGGACAACCAACTGTAACCTATTGCCCACGTTAAAAACGGAAGGC
The DNA here is from genome assembly GCA_903798295.1 of Fraxinus nigra. Lineage (NCBI taxonomy): Eukaryota > Viridiplantae > Streptophyta > Magnoliopsida > Lamiales > Oleaceae > Fraxinus > Fraxinus nigra. The sequence continues at coordinate 16,238 of CAIGRH010181327.1, read as the reverse complement.
TGCGGAGATTTGGGACAACCAACTGTAACCTATTGCCCACGTTAAAAACGGAAGGCTGCGGAGATTTGGGACTCCAACAAGTGATTATTTTTCACAGCTTGCACGCCATTTTAGTGTACACAGATGAATCAAGTAAGTCACACTATCACATTTTAATTCAGTCAGCAACTACTGTTGGGTTGTGTGATATATAGAATAGTTTTGCTATATAAAAATAACAACATTCTTATATTAGACAAAATTGTTTTTATTTCATTTATTGTATTTATTTATTGAGCATGCGAATTAAAATGCCTATGATCGCTTGTGATAATAAATTGGGTACTTGTGTTGAGAAGTATAGTGTGACACAACTTATATTTTGATCATAAATAATTTGTTCACTACTTGTATATAAGGATTGACACCTTGTACCGAAAGGTTTCAGTGTTGTCCGATTCACTATTTACGTTTGTGATTTGTCTCTACCACAAAAATAGTTAAATGTGACATTAGTACAATTGTGCATTAAACGGACCACGTGTCAACATGATCGTACGTAGAATTAAATTCCACTTGACCATGGTGTATTTCATCTAAATCCGTTGGCAACGTTATGCATATCTTTTCGTGATTTTAATGGTTCTTTGATTCATTAATAGGTGAGCTTAATTTGATTAGTCAAATATCTCAATGAATTGAGAACTTGATAATGAGCGAAGTAGAGAACATGAATTCGTGTCGGGAATTGTCGTTCTAAAAAATGAGTAGAGTGGCTACTTAAATATTTTCTATTGAATGGTTAAAAATTTGAGCTTAATAACTAGCGATGACTAAATTTTGATGTCTGTGATTTGTTCACGGACCGTTGAAGAAAATAGTACTTAAGTTAGTGAGAATAATTAGAGGAGCAAAACGGTCTTTTATGCTTATACCTTATTATCGAATTTCGGACAGAGATAAAATACATATACAACAGGTCGAAGGAAAGTATTACATATTTATTGGCTTATGTAAGTTTATATATTCTGAGATTTCATGCTTTTGTAGCGGTAACAAAAAAACTCGTAGGCTCGAGCGGCTTGGGCTCGGCCTGTAAAAAGCCCGAGCCGAAGCCCGGGCAGGCCAATTAAAAAAAAATTATTTTTTTTAGGAAAGCTGACGGCTTTCCAAAGCTGCCTTGCGCAGGCAACCAAAATAAGCTGCCTGCGCAAGCAACTTTCAAAGCGGCCTTTGCCAGGCAGCTTTTAAGAATTAAAAAAAAAAATCCAAAAAACACGAGCCGGCTCGGCCCGGTCCGACCCGTTTAGGCCCGGGTCTAAAGCTCGGGCCGAGCCTTATTTTTTTGGTCGGGCTTTGCTCAACTCGACTCGGGCCAAAAAAAGCTCGGTCCAAAAAAGTTCGAGCCGAGTCCAGACTTTTTTTTTTTTCGGACTCGGGCTCGGCTCGTTGATATCTCTATGCTTTTGTCTTTAGTGGAAAGAACAAAAGACTAATTAGATTGAAAGACCTAGGATCGATTAGACACGATCTAATTTTTGGAGTTTGGAAAATATATGTGCAATTAGGTCAGGTGGTAGCTCTATAAAGTAATTGAACTTAATTACGGTAATTATAATAAGTATGGACTTAATTGTAATTGTAATAAAATTTTGTACTTATTCATAATCACTCTATAAGTTGTAAATTTAATTATAATTGTAATTCTAGGACTACACATGTAATTAAATATAAATTAATTGGATTTGAATTTTAATTAAAATTCGATTTTAATTAAGCTCATATTTGATATTGGAATTATTATTTTATATAGATTGGAACATCTTTTATGAGATTAACTGGACATAAAAAAATCTTACAAGAATCATAATACACAATTTCATAGTATTCGGAGAGAAAAAATTCAGATAAATCATATTTTCTTATTGTTCAATTCAAGAATTAATTTCTTAATTTCCAGTAAAATAATTTCTAGATAATTCAATTTTCTAGAATTCATTTTTATTTCCATTCATTTTTCATATTTGCAATAAAACCGACTCTTAAACATCTAAACTTGTTTATTGAATTAATTTTTTTTTTTTTCAATTTGTGGATAATTCCGCTTCCGCTTTCCAATGACGACACCTTCCGCGTTCCGATGACTAAACTGTTCACTCCATCTGAAACCATTTTTTCTCAATCGACCAACTAATTTCTCTCTCCCTAGATACTATGAGCGATCTGAGATCGAAATTCTTGGAAGTCTACTCGGTTCTGAAATCAGAACTGCTCAATGACCCTGCTTTCGAGTTTACCGACGATTCTCGTCAATGGATCGAGCGGGTAATTTATTAATTCTTCGTTTATGGGTCTAAATGCAGTGATATGTGTTCCATGATTGTGTGTGTTTAATAACTCAATTTACAATTTGTCTGGGCTTTTTTTCTGATTGAGTAAGATGGAAATGTGGGCGTAAAGATTTTTTTTCCTATGTTCTTTAGCTCTGTTGAATGTGTTTCAGGTTTTATACTTTGCGGTATGCAAATTTTCCTAGACTATTATTGATATGATATGATTATTGGTCGTAAGATGAATGAACGTGTAGTTGAATGTGAAGCCTCCGAAGGCAATAGTTTTTTCTTTCTTTTTGTATTTTGGAAAAAAAATTATTTAAATCACGCGGAATTGTGAATGGACCTAGCTGAATTCTTAGGATTTTTGAGTTGAGCTATAATTTTTGTTTAGGATTCAGTTTGACTGCTGATTGAAGGGAAATCACTGAGACAGTAACATGATTTATTGATTTAAATTGACTAACTACCCAAAATAAAAGTTAAAGAAACACTCTTCTGGCGTGGTGATGATGGGGTGGGGGGTATGCCCTTACATATCCGTCGATATCCCCTTTTTATAAATATTAAAATAAAAACAAAAATGAAGATCGCATATTTTCATGATTACACCTCAAATTCTCAATGTTATGACTTTTTTGACATGTTTTAGTGGAAATTTCAGAAGTTTGTCACTTCCGGACTATAGGAGCAGTTAGACCTTTTGATGTCGTCACAACTAAAGTTGAGACTAAAAAGTGTATGTTGGGTAGGGAATATTGGACAACCTGGGATAGTATTAATGAGTAAAAAGTTCTATCTTGTACTGTATATCAGCACTCACTTCCTTTCTCATATCACGAGGTTAAATAAAATGTTATGTATCTATCCTACCAGTCTGAACGGAACATATACCATGTTTGCATATTCATCTTTCATGGTATATGTATTTTTTCTTTCTGCTGGATTGCAGTTCCAAGTGCATCCTTTAATGTCACTTCTTTACACATTCTTGAAAAATCATATTAACATGTCTGCTTGAACATGCTTTGTAAATTCTGTTTTAGTTGTGTTGAACACTTTACGCAAGTCTGGTTCCTTTATTTGAACACGTATTTATTCTTATGCACCTAATCATAACTATATTTGATTACAGATGCTGGACTACAATGTACCTGGAGGTGGGAATATAGTTAGTTGCGAAATTTTTCAATCCTGTATTAAAATGATATTTAGCATTTTGTTTAAGATGTTTGATTTATTCTCTTTTCTGCGGCGATTGTTTTTTCCTTCTTTCTTTTTTTTCTTCAGGAAAACTGAATCGAGGTCTCTCGGTCGTTGACAGCTTTAAATTGCTGAAACAAGGAAAAGAATTGACCAATGACGAAACTTTTCTTGCATGCTCTCTTGGCTGGTGCATTGAATGGGTATATGCTTAAAAATACCATTTTGTGTCCAATATTTACGTCTACTATCATGATAACAACAAAAAGCATGTTTGGCTAAGCTTAATAAGTTATAAGTAAATAAGTAAGTCTTAAAGTGAATAACTTTGTTGTTGATAAAAGCTGGGAATGGGTAATTAATTTATTTGACACTAATGCGGAGAAGTAACCTTTTTAACAAAACATGTTTGGAGAACTTCACCTTTTTTAAGCTTAGTCGAATGTGCTCTTAGTTTTTCCCAATTTATTTTCTTTCGATTTATTATTTTTAGCCCTCCGGAACCGACGAAAAGAAAATTGTTGCAGCTTCAAGCATATTTTCTTGTTCTTGATGATATTATGGATAACTCTCATACACGCAGAGGTCAGCCATGTTGGTTCAGATTACCCAAGGTGTGAGCTCGTTTTCTAAAATATTCAGGTTTTTCTAGGTTTCTTTAAAAATGTCTGTAATTTGTGAATAGTTCATCACAAGGAATTACTTTCCTTTAATACTTGTCTCGTAGGTAGGGATGATTGCTGTGAATGATGGAATAATACTACGTAACCATATTTCAAGAATTCTCAAAAATCATTTTAAAGGAAAGCCTTATTATGTGGATCTGGTTGATTTATTCAACGAGGTATGATTCTAGCTATACAACCGGACAACTGAATGGCTTTTTCTCTAAAGAGCGACAGTTCTTTTTTCGTTTCTGAGTCGATACCAATTGAACAGGTAGAATTTCAGACAACGCATGGACAGATGATTGATTTAATCACCACACTTGTTGGAGAGAAGGATTTATCTAAGTACTCTTTATCTCTGTAAGTGTGAAAATTGTGGTCTGTGTTCGAAACTAGAAAAATCTCATTCAAACTGAACTAGCTTATTACAAATTCCATTTATATTTTCATTTGATCACTACCTAACAAATCATTAGCATTTTGATTTACTATTTGTTATGAGACTCTTCATTTTTCTCACACGCATTCTTCTGTTTTTGTGCAGGCACCGTCGGATTGTTCAGTACAAAACCGCTTATTACTCTTTTTATCTTCCTGTAAGCTAAATTCTACCCCTTAAATAGGGACACAGCTAACTTGATGTATTTCGAAGAACTCGTGTTCCTTTATCTTCTAATTTTACCTTACATGTAGAGCGTACTAGTGAGTTTATCTTGAAATTTGATTTTATTTGAGTGAACATTCACAGGTAGCCTGCGCACTTCTTATGTCTGGTGAGAATTTGGACAATCATGTTGATGTAAAGAATGTACTCGTTGAAATGGGAACTTATTTTCAAGTTCAGGTGGGTGATTTGGAATAGTTGGTGTCATCTGGAAATTCGAAATTCGAAATGTGAATATCCAAATCAGAGCAGTTTGGCTAAGCTTAAAATGTTCGATTATGAGTTCATTTATAAGTAACAAAGTGAGTTTTAAAACATACAATTTTTTTATTGGTCGAAATGGACATGGTTACTTATTTTTAGGTTAATTGAGATATTTTTAAAATAAGTGACTTTTTTACTTATAAGCAAGAAAAGCAACATATCCATAACAAATAAGTTGCTTCAACATAACATACATTTTTTAGCCTAGCCAAACATGATCTCTTCTAGTTCTCTTCAAAATTCTGCTGTGGTCTATAAGCTGTAAATTAAGACTAAGATTCCTGTGCTGAATTTGTAGGATGATTATCTGGATTGTTTTGGAGATCCTGAGGTGATTGGTAAGGTAAATATGAGGATGCCTATATCTGCAATGTCGTCAGTGCAAATATCCCGAACTTTGATCTCAAACTAGAATAGAATTTTTTTTCCTCAATTTTTTGTATTTTCAGATTGGAACAGATATTGAAGATTTCAAGTGCTCTTGGTTGGTGGTGAAAGCCCTGGAACTCTGTAACGAGGAACAAAAGAAGACTCTATACGTACGTTATAAAGAGAAATCTCCAGTTATTTTTAGTTTTCACGTGTTTTTATGGTGGATTTGGTTATAATTGAGCTTCACTTTCAGGAGAATTACGGAAAAGAGGATCCTGCTTGTGTAGCGAAAATTAAAGAACTTTATAACACTCTCAAACTTCAGGTTTCTTTTCTCCGGCATGATTATTTGTCTTAATCAAAGAGTTAAAGAAAACTTGAGCCTTGAGGGAACATCTTTATGGTGCTAGTCGAAAGTTGATTGTTCATGGTTTTTCATATTTATCGATATTATCTTGGGAGTATTTTTGTAGGATATATATTTGGAGTACGAGAGCAAGAGTTACGAGAAGATAACCAAATCAATTGAAGCTCATCCAAGCAAGGAAGTGCAGGCAGTGTTAAAATCGTTCTTGGCAAAGATATATAAGAGGCAAAAATAAGAACTTGACAGAAACCAGGTACTTATTATCCCGGTGGAGATGATATGCTGTATGTATCGAATCAACTATTTATGTTTTTCGTCGCAATTTAGTTCTTCCCCTGCATAGGGCGATTTACTTGTTAAGTAAGCTGCAGTATTACAATAAAATGTACCTTTTCATCGTTCCTGGTGCTATTGTATTACCATTACTCTTTTCAATCTAATAGGTTTGTGTTTATATTGCTATGTATCCTTAGGATCAATGTGCATTTCCATGTTACAGATTTCAGTGCAAGTCATACTGCATTGAAGTACAACTTTTCTACATCATGTATAGGGGGGTATAAACCTGGCTCGAATGCCCGGCTTGAGGTGGCCGTGGCCCACACCTTGAGGTATATGTACACTATAATTTCATCAAGTTTACCTAATTTTATCTTGTTTATATACATACATTCTCTCCATGGGCCAATATATGAAAAAAATTTATTTATTTTTCTTTTAAATATATCCCTACAATATAACAAATTGGTTATTCTCTCTTTAAAAAATTGATCGACAACATCATCAAGTGAAATCTCAATAAATTATGGATTGACATTAAATCCCGTTTGGTAGGGATTAAAATTGAAAATATGGCCGTTATTGGGGTACACTTGTCTAATAAAAGTCAACAATAACGGTTACTTTTTCAATTTTAATCTCTACCGAACATACTCCTAATTATAGACAATAATATTGGTCACAATTTACTCCTAATTCATATATACAATAATATTGGTCACAATTTACACCCCAAACATGCTCTGTGAAGTTTAATCACAATTATAATCTATAAAACCATGCCTCTTCACATTCAAGTCAAAACCTCCGCCCGAAATCCTCCCAACGTGTATGATCCCAAAAAAATCTCAAAACTCTACCCGAGAATGATCTTATATAGATAAGAATCATAAGATATCAACCTACGTAATCCCTACATTATTCCAAAAATCAAATCCCCTCTTCTTATTTTCCAGCTATGGTTAAGGATGTATCAAAGTTATAAAACCCTAAATCTGAGGTGTGCTAACAACCAGATTCACTCAAATTCAATCCATCCGATGTAATATGAAGTGAGTTTCAAGATTCCGACATGCTATAGCAACCGGCAAAAGCAGTTCCAATATGAGCTCCAATAAGATTAAGCACACGATTGGAACCACAAATTCTGATGATGCTACAAGTCGTCCTCCCTCACTGGGTTCGGTATGGGTCCAACAGAATGCTGATTCTATTACTGTTGCTGCTCCCCCGAATGTTTTCATTATCATCATGATTTAACCATGCATCTCATTTTTTCAAATTCATTAACAGATGAATTGTTGTTCTTATTCCTTATAAATATCCATTATTAATGGGAAGATCGATGGAATGGGCAAGAACTTTGATCTGAACACAGCTAGATCCAAATTAACTATTTAAACACGACGATGAGAAGTTGATTGAAGCATACAACACAGATTTTGATCTAGTATCGCGTAGTGACAAGAAGTTGAAACGTGTGGTCATTGAATATATCTTGTAGACTGAATGTATTAGATGTTAGGCTATGGGTGTGAGTTAAACATGTCTGTCAGATTTGGTTTACATTTTGAATGTTATTATGTTCAGTAGTTTATGTCAAGCCTATTGCTATGCTCACCTTCATGCAACCAACATTTTTTAAATTAGTGCAATGGAAATGGAATCATGTTGCTCAGTGAAACTTTTTTTCAATCAAATCTGGTGTCTCTGGTTGGAAATTCTGGATGTGCCATTTTGCAGTTAATTTTTACACGATTCTTTGTTCGATACGCTATGGGGAATGTTTGAGTGTAGTTTCACTTATTGGATTGGATCATTAGTTATTCAAAATTTCAACTGAAATCGGTATCACATGATTTAATATATTCACTCTTTTGGTGCATTTTCAGTTCAGTGAATTTCTCATTGTAGTCAGTATAGCAAGCGATTTGTACTGTTGATTGAAGAACTCCATTTGTGTTGAGGATCAGTTGCATAGGATTTACACTGTTTATCACCACATAATTAATCCTCTAATTTTCCTCTCTCTAGTGTCAATTTTGCCTGAATCCCAATGGGATGTTAAACTATGGTGTTCAAGTGAACTGGTGCAAATCCAACTCATATTACAGGATGCTATAATTTAATATTCAAAATATTGTTGAATTCTTCTGATATATGTGTTTGTCATCAACTGCATGGAGGACCATCTTATCAAAGTGCCACACTCCTGCGTGTGCACATAACAATGAGAATTAGGGAGACACGTGACTTAATTATAAGATATAAATAAAACAACCTGAAATTGGTTTTGTAGAAGCAATTAACTCAGTGAATAGTCTACCAATTTCTTAGTGGCTCCCACCTAAAAAATTGGGAAATAACTTAAGTATTTATTGAGAAGACACTAGAACTCTTTGATCAAGTAATTCCTTCATCCTGTAACTATCCATACAGTTCAGAGAGGCAACTATAGCCCTGGACATAAAGTCTCAACCCGAATGCAAATAGTCCAAGTTGTGCCATAGTTCTGTATGGATGGCCAAAACAATAATTAAGTGAATTATAAATCTTATGATTAATCACAGTAGAAACACACAGATGTTTGAATAGAAATTTAACCGCATTTGTAAAGGGAATGTGTAAAAAGATTACATATAAATCATAATGTAGAATGCTTGCATGTATGTCGTAGTGGCATAAGGATCAAATACGTAAAATGATAACATAATAACATAATTGATATCTGATCCACGCTTCCGTTTTCTTACATAGCACAACGTGAGAGGTTGCTTTTTATTATGACCTTTCCCTCCACAACGTCCACATGTGATCGAATTGATGGACTCGAGCTTTGTACGCCTCTTGGAATTCTTTGATCGACCCTTTGGTCTCTTTGATTTAGGTGAGAGGATGTGAGTACAACCTCCATTCTTAAGATGCGTCCAGTTTTCGTGACCCCTAATGGAACGAAGCCACCGACGTAGATGTCTGCAGAGATGTCCTCGTGTTGTAACGTGAGCATTAATTGTAAGGCTCCCCTCATGGCCACTGAGGTGAGTATCCGGTCGTAAACTTTAGGGTCCCGTATGATTAGTCGAAGTGCACGTAAGCTGATCCGGACATCCACGATTAAAAAAAAAATAAAATTGTAAAGCTACTCTCCTTCCTCATCGGTTACCGCTAAACCATAGCAACATGGAACACCATCTATTTGAAAACGGTTACATATGCACGTCATACATTTCAATCACTTGTCAAAACCAATGTTCTCCTACATTTCACATATAAGACACTAACGTTGTTAGTCATTTTATTTGATAACATTACACTTTTTTATTTAAATTCTATACATCACACATGGGAAATCGATTTTTTTTAATTGTATAACACATCCAGGGAGACAACACATAGTCGGAGATTTTGACAATTAACATTATAAAATCATCATATGCAGAATCAAAATCATGTTGTGAGAAGACCAAATGAAAAACCTTTTTTTTTTGGACGCATAATTGACACATTGCACACAGATACAGCCTAGCAATACTACTTACGCAAATTTTCAAATCCTATCTCGACCACAAATTATTGTAGAAGACACAATTATCAGTGACAATTTGGCTTCTTTATTACAAATCCACACAATCAAAACTATCTATGTAACATTTCAAAACACAAAAATCATCTATTACATTCAAAACAAATGGAAAAAGAGAGTATATCTTCTCGGAAATGTGTCGAATTGCATTTCATAAAAAAAAAATATTATTGATATTACGTTGTGAACTATGTAATTAAGACCAACCCCAAACGCCAAATTACCTTCTCTGAAATATGAGAATTTCTCAATGACTACCATCGAAGATGTATGTCTTGATCGATACAATTGAAAGATGAGGATTCGTCTTACGTTGTCTGCCACGTGCATCTCTCCCACTTTAATATTAAACTTATCTCTGATTTGGAAGATTCATTAATTGAAAGCTTGATATTTGCTGAATTCAAAATTTATTAGTTACAGAATATGGTGTGAGATATAATTATAGAAGTTAGTATTTCTAAAGATAATTATCATTATGATTAGTATTTGTAATTATATTTACCATTACATAGTAAAGTGTGAAATTTTATTTTATATTGAGGTGTATATGAATTTTTCCGTTTTTTCATTGATCAATCAATTGAGGCCCATCTGAAAAATGCCCTAAAATTTCATAGGAGCCCGTTATGTGATATTTTGCAACGAGGAAATCATTTAGAGCCCAATTAAAAGGCATGCATATGACATATCCAATGATAATCCATTCCTGCAAGTCTTATTCGAAGATCAAAGGGGAACAAGCGGCGAAGGTTTTCTTCCTCGGTACTTCATACTAAAAAATTGGGAACAATTTAGTGTGAAAGAGAGGCAAGAAGGGAGACATATTCATCACCCTTTGGCACAAATTTATCTCGTGATGCAGTGATTTCTTCTCAACTTCTTCATCACCGAACTTGGAAGGTAGTATCGGATTTTGTTATTGTAATAAAAAGGGGCTTTATATGTTGAAATCGCACTTTATCTGATTGTTGGGAATGATTTAATTTCCACTCAACTCCTTATGTTTACTTATTTTCCGAAATTGTTGTTCGTAATCTTCCTCCAGCAACGGTGATTATTTGGACAACATTTCTCTTGAATTTTTGATGCGGATGTTTATGTTTTTCTCCTTGCCTTGAAAACTGGCTGCCCCTCAAGTGTAATAGGNAAAGAGAGGCAAGAAGGGAGACATATTCATCACCCTTTGGCACAAATTTATCTCGTGATGCAGTGATTTCTTCTCAACTTCTTCATCACCGAACTTGGAAGGTAGTATCGGATTTTGTTATTGTAATAAAAAGGGGCTTTATATGTTGAAATCGCACTTTATCTGATTGTTGGGAATGATTTAATTTCCACTCAACTCCTTATGTTTACTTATTTTCCGAAATTGTTGTTCGTAATCTTCCTCCAGCAACGGTGATTATTTGGACAACATTTCTCTTGAATTTTTGATGCGGATGTTTATGTTTTTCTCCTTGCCTTGAAAACTGGCTGCCCCTCAAGTGTAATAGGTGAAATTCAAAGGACCAAAATCCATTGGGGACAGTTGCGCCCACTAAACCCCAGGTGGCTCAGCCCCTGTGATAGTTGGCAAACTTATAGTGTTTGTTGCATAATTATTTTGAAGACTTTGAATTAGGATAATGAAAAATCTCATGCTTTTACCAATTTAATCAAATTAACTTATGTTTATTTATCCAGCCCCTATTCATCAAAAGAACTGTGGTCTTCTATAGACTTAGTAGAGCATCTCCAAGATTCTATATTTACAGAGAGTATTTTTTTATTTAGAGAATAAAAAAATTTATGAACTCCAACAATACTCTCTATTTTCGCTTTTTCAATAAATATTTATTGTTTCTCTCTTTTACTTGCTTGGGATGGGAATGGCTCAGCCCACATGCATCATTTGATGAAAGCACTCCAGTCAACATATTTTTTTAGATGTCAATGACCAATCAATTCCGGTTTGAATAATTTGAGAAGTATAGTAATAAAACCTGTGATATATTCAATGCAATCATTATAAAGTACGTATAGAGAGTGGGGAGAGCCAAACTCACTATCTATTTTAAATTGTTAAACAGAGTATCTTAAAGCTTATATTTATGCATTTACTCTCTAAAATAGAGAACATCATGTATTTTAGAGTCTCTAGGATATGCTCTTACTCAAGATATGTTAGAACACCTAAGTTCTTTCTAAATTTATTGATTCTAGTACAATAAAGATCACCTAACCATGTTCATCAGCAATGATTTCTCGGATAGGTTGATTTATTGGATGAAAATGGAAAAATGACAGCTTATGGGATTGAAAACTTTAAATTAGGACAAATTCCTACTTTTATGGATTTTTAAGTAGCTTTTAGGTGCATCAGATATAGATCGATTCTTCCTGAGCAGGGGCGGACATGGGGGGTCCTGGGTCACGTGACCCCTCCAATTTTTGGGATTTTTTTTATTTTTTTGGATAAAGTCCAAACCTGTTTGGTATGTATTGAAATCAAAATTTTAATCTAAATCAAAATTAACAATTAATTTTAATAACATATTTTTTGGGATCCACAACTTTTTAATTTTTATCAAAATCTACTAAAAATCTCATTTTAATCCCCACCAATATGAGGCAAAATCTCAATAGATTTGAATTTGTTGTCTTTACTCTCACTCTCGCGACTTTCTCCCTCACGCCTTTTGCCAAAACTTTAAACTCTTCTAGTTTTTAAAAATTTGTCTATAATCTCTCAAATTATCGCATCTACTACAAATCTTCACTTAATATTAGAAACATGCCCTGATTTTCATTCAAAAGAAAATATAATTGTTGCATGATTTGCTGGATGACTTAAATTTTAGCGAATATGCAATCTACCCTCCGTTTACTAACTTCGAGCTTCATCATTACCAGTCTTTTTGTTTGTAACTGAAATGTAATATAAAGTATTTTTCCATCTTTCCTCATCATCAAAATCATGTTCTGTTTTCAGGCGTGACAACTAATTTGCTCGAGATGTCATTAAGTGCCAGTGCTACTGTTTGCCCAGCTACAACATTAGCAATCGGTATGTGGGTTCTAATCTTCCATTATCTTAGTATTCGAGATGAGTATAAGCAATGTGTATTTTGATTAATTTGAAATAAATTTATTTGTGCCCTAGAATCATGTTCTGTTGACAAGGATGTGCACGATTCCGTGTATCACTATTTTTATTGAGCGAGATGGTACTAAAAATTGTTGGTACATAATGAATGTGACGTTTTGGATTTGTCTCTCTGTGGAACCCTTTGCAAGAGATACAATTTATGGTTTCTTGGATATAGATATTGGTGCAACTATTTGGCAATTTTAAATGCAGTACTTGAAGTTATTAATTTAATGGTATCCATGATGTTGGGGATAGACAAACTTGCTTGGCAGGGGTCATGCCTTTACAGTATCATTCAAAAGGGTAAATATGTATTGGAAACACGATAACCTTGGTGTATGCAATTGACGCAAAAATAAAAAATAACATCATCCTGTTTATAGTTGGCTGCCAAGTTTTCTTGTTAGCATCCACATAAAGAAAAAGACGAGAAAATATTTAAAAAGGCGTAATCAAGTAGTGAGGTTTTATTCCTTTGTGTCAAGGCGATTATGAGATGCACTCGAGGTTTTATTCCTTTGTGTCAAGGCGTTTATGAGATGCAAGCCTCATGGTCAACCAATAAATGTTGAAAAAAACTACTGAAATGCAAAATAAGCGCATAATAAATCATAACCATGTTCAAAATTCATAATAAAGTAAATTAAGGTGGGCAAGCAAGCAAGAGAAAATTCTACAAAGGAACTAAAATGAAACTGTTTTGAGAAACACTAATTTTTAACGTTTTAAGGGGGGCAATGGGCTATTTCCAGAGTGCGTCAATTAGACTTTCTAACGTTTTGTTGGACGCACCTAAAGCAAAGTAAATGAGGCTTTCATTCATGCCTCGCAAACTTGAGGCGTGTGCCTCACTCAGTCGAGGCTAACTTCTCCAAAAACTACATCTCGGCGCTTTGAAGTGTTTTTTGTTCACCTCACTCCGAGGCAGGCCTCAATAGGGACTTTTTAAACCATGGACTTTGTTTGAAAGTCTTTCCCAATATAAGATTAGTTTTTTTTCCTCAAAAAGAGTGCACGGAGCCGGGTTTGCTGGTGAAGCAACAAGATGGGTGCATTCTCTGAAGAATTTCTCTCTTTGGTTATGCAACTGCATTTTTCGATGAGAATTTCGGAGATTATGGTCCACATTTCATGGTTTATGTGGGGATTTAATTTCTGTCTTTGAAGAGTCTATATTTATATATACATCCACTACATATGCTTCTGCATCAAGGCATTTTCTGATTGAGATATCCAGGTTTCATTGATGTTTTTCTTTTTCTTTTTAAATAGATTTGAAAGTTCCTTTTTCATGATTTACCTTGATTTCCATTCTTATGCTTTTATCCTTCATTCTGCATCTATGTTCGGGATTGTGAAATTAGCATCCTGAGAATGCACATTGCTTAATGTTTTATCCTCTTTGATGTTCCTCTTACCATCATTCCTCTTGTTGTGGGAGGTGATACTTGACATGTTTTAGTATTTTTATTGTACCAGACTTTAAAATAGATTGGTTTTGTTGCCACAGTAAGATCGGAAGGTCAATGTCTTAAACAAATCAAACATGTTGGATCTGGCCCGGTTGGGCTGAAGCCACTTCGGTTGCAGTTTAATCCCTATGAAAGGAGAAGAACTACAATGCAAGCTTTTCGAGTACAACTCGCTTCTATGACATGTTCTGCTGCTCTGGTAAATTTCTCATACTTGTGTACTAAAAATTTAACTTGCTATTTGCAATTGATTGGTATCATGTTTGAAAGGGATTGTCTGTCCTTGGAGCTGACCAGTCGCATTGCATTGCTGCTTTAGTAATCCTTCAACTAGTAGAAAAGATTGAATTTGATGCTTTTTTGAGATGAACGAGTTTCTCTAAGCTTAAAAAGGTTACTTGTATGAGTAAATAATCAATTTTTTAATATATATATTTTTTTGTTTATCAAAGTTGTGGAAGTACTTAAGTACTTATTTTAAGAATAAGTAACCATTTCTTTACTATATCATGAGAAAAAAACTAACGTATTCACACATAACTGGAAAAAAAGAAATATAGTTAGCAGTATTGCAGTAACTTTTACTTCCAGACTTGTCTAAACACTCTCTAAATGTGGGCTTAGTTCTTTCTTATTAGCAGATTGACGAGTGTCAATCTTGGTATGCTGAGCGAGTTCTGGCACAAACATATGTCATTTAGGTGCTTTAGCAAGTATTATTTTAGTCCTGCTTTATGAAAGCAGTAATTATTTGTATGCTTTCGTCTTACTGCCTGGATATAATAGTTACGCACATTATACACGAAGATATGCAGAATCATTGTCAGGCTCCATACAATGACCTATACATGCTGAAAAATATGAGAATTTTTCATTTTTGAAATTTTCATCTTCTGAATTTTGGCTGATCAAAAGTGCCCAAGTTCTAATTAGCTTATTTTCAATGACAGAATGCGACTTGTGCTGCAGAGCAAACCCAAACAGTCACACGTCAATCGTCAACCATTACTGTTGCACCTATTCAAGGTATTAATTTTCTTCTTCCACTAGATTCAGGTTTGTCTGCTGTTTAAGCAGTATATGGTTTACTCTTGCTGTCATTCAACAATTAATTTATGCCTGTGTCATCTAAAATCTTTCCAGAGAGATGGAGAGAAAAACTCTATTGTCATTTTGCACTATTTTAATTTATCAGTTCAGTTCTATTGTTTATCTTCTCAATTTAAACCTCATTTGGATAAGAAAATGGCTTTTTGTGCAAATTTTGGTACATTACCTGTTTATATGGATTTCAGGAAAGGAAAAATCTCCGGAACTCGATGACGGTGGGACAGGATTTCCACCGCGCGACGATGGTGATGGTGGAGGTGGTGGAGGCGGTGGGGGTGGCCACTGGTCAGGCGGGTTCTTCTTTTTTGGCTTTCTTGCTTTTCTTGGATTCTTGAAGGATCAAGAGAGTGAAGGACCTTACCGGGATGAAAGGAGGAGATGAAGTATATATCTGTAAACCTGCATCTTGCCTGTCTAAATTCTTTGGATACTTTGTAATTTGAAAGCCTGCCGAGCCTGCCGCATATGGCTTGATCATTGAATTAGATACTGTATTAATTCGGTATTAACTGCTTAGCTGCAGACTCAGAGAGCAAGATTTTGAGAGTTACGATCGAATGAATATGGGAACAATATGTTTCGCGCCAAGAGTTCAGGGCATTTGTCATTTGTGTTCTTTGCCTTCACTGGGAAAATTGAAGGAACCTCTTAACTTGTGGGATTTAAACTCATTCAATTTCTCTTGTTTCGATCATTCTAAAAAGTCTTTTAATCTAGCAAGATGAAATTTTCGACGGGTTAATTTCACAAACGGTCATTGAACTTACGCAAAAATAACAAAACGGTCACTGAAGTTCAAAACTTGCAAAAA
>CAIGRH010181316.1:0-24569 GCA_903798295.1 Fraxinus nigra | reverse complement strand
ATTAAAATTTATATTTCAATTAATATCAAACATGACTTTATTATAAAAAAAAAAAACTCTCAAAAGTTAGTGGGGCACGTGCCCTACTAGGCCCTACCCTGGGTCCACCAATGAATGATCAGCGTGTCGAATTGAAAATAATATAATTAAATAAAAAATTTATATATTGATATATATTTTATTAAAATTTTATATCAAGTAAAAGGGTATATTTAATATACATCATTTAATTTTCATTAATTTATTTTAATACCCATTTAACATCAAATTAACACTAAACGGACTCAAATGTAATTAAGCTCCTGTTTGTGACACATTTTTATTTCAAAAAAATGAAAATATAATCGTTGAAAATGAAAAGGTAGCCACTTTTTTTGACAATCATCTCACTGGTGAGATCCAAATTTGATAGTTAATGATCATATTTTTTCTTCAAATGAAATGAAATGGTGCTTCAAACGGAGTGTAAATATAAAATAAAATATAATCAAATGTCCAAATAAGGCACAATATGAAACCCTACCTATTAGACCAAGCGCCCCTATGCTTCAATTCTTGAATCGTCCTTCAAATTTTCGGGTACAATTACATTATGTACTTCTCCTTCACCGGATCGGCTACCGGTCTGGTTCTCGTTTTTTCCCAACCCGTTAAGCAACAAAAACCCGGTTGAGTTGAACATGCCCTCGGCCCACATGACCCGTTTAAGGTTAAACGTCGACTGTGCATCAATACCTTCACGAAAAGCTACCCGAAAATCCTCTGAGAAACTCACACTGACACATACACAGGCACATATCCCTTTTGATTTTTATATGCAAATCGTCGTTTAGATATATTTTTTTCGCTACTCTTCCATATATATTAATGCAAGTAATACCCCGATGGCGAAACGCTTTTACTTTGAAGAACACAATTATTCAATCAACATGGATCGCTACACCATCAACAGCCCATTTGGCTAATTTCCATTCTACTGATGTTTCATTTGAGAAATGGAAGAACAAGGGGAACCCAGTAAGATTTTTGCCCTCTTCTCGAAATTACTCTTTTACAATTTTTGAAGACAGCAATTTTATACTTGTTACATTATTTGGATTAAATATGTTTGCTTTTTTCTGTTCTTCGATATTCCTTACCATGTTGGGTAAAGTATCTATTTATTTTTATTGAATTCTGGGAAATTTTCTGCTTTTGTTTTTAAGACAAGTTATTTTTGCTGGGTTTGTTGTAGATTTGGATGTTGACACTTAGCTTGGTAGATTGAATTTCACAATATGATCTTGTTCATTTGTTGTAAAAAGACCATATATTTGGGAAAATATGCGAGAAACGACTCGAGAGCCTTTTGTTTAAGTCTCTTTGGCGATTCACTCGGTGCATTTCGATGGTGATCATGTTGGTCCAGACCGCAGATTTTGGTGTGACAGATATATAGCCAGCATCATGACGCTATTACTTAGTTGAGCTATGGCATGCGAACTGGGTAAGGGATAGGTTACGTATTTATGTGGAGGAGTTTGTAACACTCTTCGCCTTGGATATCTGATAGTTATATAAGAAGTGTATAATAATGTTGACTCATTCAAATCAGATATATTTGGGCTAAGTGGACCATTGCCTGCGTATTTGATAGTTGATACCTCCCTACATTAATTTAATTTTTTCAAGCCTACTGCTTAGTGTCCAACTATGTTACAAAGACTAGTAATCTAACTTGGGATTTGACAGGTGGTAATGAGATGGGGTTAGTTTGACCTTTGATAACTAAATGTTATGGGACAAAGTACCATCGCATATTACTGTACCATAATGCTGTTAAAAAAAAATTGTTAGAAGAACAATTGGTAAGTGCTAGCCGACTATGTGAGAACTAAATGTTGTTGAAGACAGTACTACGTTCATTAGGAGGAGTAACTTTTGGGAGGTGTGAGAATGCTAATTGTTATGGCCTCACAGTCATAGATGAATGCTTCATGATATTTTGCATTCACAAAGGTGTAAACTAATTTTAAGAGGTAGAATGAGGTTTCACATGTGAGAAAATTGAGATTCAACATGCTCTTGATATTTTTGCACTCGATCCCCTCGAAAGAGGTCAAATGGAAGTTGTAGTTGGTTCTACTTTGTCATCTTTAATACAAAGTTCATGGAATTTTATTGTCAAAAAATTGGTCATTGCATTTAGTTTACATTAGTCCATTTCATATTAAATGTGTTCTATAGATTCTTAAAGGTTGCATGTGCAGGATTGGCATTCTTAGGAAAGAAAGAGTAATAAACATGGAGGAGGATTTCTTGTCATTTTGGTGCTCTAAAATTTCCTTTGGCTATACTATAGCTGCCTTTGGATTTGGCCCAGACCACTAATGACTAATGGATTATCTGAGCAGTATAAATTTAGAAACTAGATTCTCTGATGTTTCATGTATTATTGCATATTGCCAGTTTTTATAATCGAATGTAGGAAGATCTTGTTCTTGTAAAAAGGGAGAAAAAATAAATTTTTGCTATGTATAGAATTTGAGAGAGAGAGATAGAGAAGGGGGAGGATTGAAGTATCATCATGAGATGTTTTGATGGAACTATTGATGTTGGATTTCTTTTGATTGACAACTGTCATCGTAATTGTTACTTAATTGTGTCTGTAATGCTGCTTTAGAAGTGCTTTGGGATGGAATCTGTTGGAATCCAACATCTCTTCTCTATTTTGTCCGTTTGGTGCAATCAGCTGACTTTCATTCAGAGAATGTAAATAAAGAAGAGGGCAGTGGTCTCTGCTGATGTTTTCTTTTTTTATATGCCCCACTAGCCAATTGCTGGCTATTTTCTGTTTGTATGTGAGAGTTATTTTTTACTCATTCATTTTGTAGGTCAGAAATAGGCATTATTTTTTCTCTCTAGATGTGAATTTTAACAATTAAAGTACCTATGCAGGATGAAAGAGGTCAACAGCCATCAACGGCGAACAAGCCATCTCAGGTCTTATTTACGTTTAGTACCGTAGATATTGGTGAACTTTAATAATTGAGTTTAGGATTATGAAAAAGAAAAAAGCAAAGTAGGCTGTCGATCCTCCAACATCATCCTATCTTGTGCTTTTGCATGCTTCTGTACATGTCTGTACATGATTGGATTAGCACATGAAGCGTCGATCCTCCAACATCATCCTATCTTGTGCTTTTGCATGCTTCTGTACATGATTGGATTAGCACATGATGCATGTTAACATAACCAGAAATTTGCTTATTTGTTTTCAGGCGCTAACATAATATATTATTACTACTGATTTCGCATCATATCTTGTGACGATCAACCTTTTTTGGGTCTCTCGTGATATGTAAATTTGGAGTTCTAATTTAGCGAAATGGGCTTTTGTTCAGTCTATTTATATGTTTTAAGAATCAATAATATGTGAATTAGTTTGTTTTTTCCCATGTTAGATTTATTACTTAAACTTCTCTGACATTGGAAGATTTTGATTCAGAATTATATAAGATACGCAGTACGACAAAAGCGTGGCGATGCAAAAAAAGCTCTTAAAAATCTGATCTTCCATGGGGGTTGTTCCAAATCAACAGCTGAGGTATACCATCAGTCAATCTTTTACATTTAAAAAAGGATTGGTATGCTTTTCTAACACTTATTTTCTTATATGTAGTATGTTTATTGTAATTTGTAACACTTTCCTAATACCTTGCATGAATATCTGTTCGCATGTATTCCTATGCACATGTATGTACTGTCATTCATGCATGTGTGTGGACAGGTCCATGTTACCTATAGGGGCTGGGAGGATGAGATGAGATTTTGCTTACAATCAAGGTTTTCTCATTTCACATGTAATACCGGTTGTATTCTTGCACGTGCTTTCCATCTGAAAACAATTCTCTCTCTTCGCCTTTGGTGTATTTGAAAATAAGTGCACCTTCAAAAAACTTTTTCTCTACTCTAAATTTTTTATTTTTTTTGACTATAAAAGTATGTGCACAAACATATAGTTCCCTACTTAGACTAAGGTTAGTTGAGTTACATGGAAAGAAGTCAATGATGGAATGTTCCTCATTTGCAGTTTTATTGAACTTAGGCTGGTGTCTAATGGATGAACATGTTTAGTTTCTCTCTTGAAATATAGCCAGACTTATTTTGTGTTTTGGGGTATTTTGCATACGTATTGTTCATCTTTTGTATGATTGATGTAACATATATGTAGGATCACAGTGTATGGATTTTGATCTATGTTGAAGAATGGTGAGCATTGTTGAAAATTCAAATAAGGATTTTGTCATGCAGATTCTGGTCGGAATATTTAAGTCTCAGCAGCTTCTGTATTTTTCCTGTTTTACTCTTTCAAAATTCAAATGGATATCAATAACTCTAGCCAATTCACTATTTACCTTCAATATCCATTTTTTCTGGCCAGTTTAGGATTTCTTTAATTCATATGGATATTCTGACTTGTGTTGAATATTTTCAATTCATTGTACTTTAGGAAGCATTTCAAAAGATAGAAGCTGGTTGTGAAGATCAATTTGACAAGAAATCTCGAATAAAGCCTGCTCGCCAAGCTAGGAGAGCTTACCACAAGAAGATAAAGCGTTAGTTCATTTTTTTGCCAACTACTTTCTTGTCCTGTTCAAATTGGCATTGTTATCTTTTATTATTCTAGTTATTCATGTTAAATTTAAACTATTTTTCTGGAGGACCTGCGGCAAAACTGTCTGTTTGGATCATTCGCATTACACAATCAAATTTTATACATGTCTTAGCATTGTATCAGGCTCACTGCTGGAGAAAACTTTTGTCATTTTAGAAGGATCGGATCTATTTTACCCTTAAACATCATTTTAGGAGAATCTTAAGTTCTCTTGCTAACTTGTAAATCATATAAAGCGATAAAGTATGCTTCCTTTGGAAAATCTCTATAGCATTTCTTGGGCCTTAGGAATTGTCATAAGACAGTTTCTTTGTGAAACCATCAACCTCAACCATCAAAGTAGTAATTGCCAAAATCTTGAGCCTACAATGAATATGTGGGCTATGCTAATTTTGGTACAAGTCCAAAATCCGTGATGTGTTTTCGTATCTGATTGTGAGGATTGAAAGAACATTTTAAGCCCAGGTAAGCCTGTTTAGCCTCTGTTTGCTTAGTCCTTCGACGAAATTAATGCACCAGTGAAAAGTGAATGCAAATTAAGAAAAATTTGTCTGTATAATAGGCTGCTAAGAAGAACTACTATTAGGAGCCAAAGGACAAGAGAGTGAACTTAGGCAAACAACTGTTATTTAGTGATAAATGAACTTCATTCAGCACCTAAATTCTATAAAGTAAGCAAATCAGGGGATTCAAAGTTCTTAGAAATTATTTACTCTGTTCACAAGTGAATTACCTTATTTCCTATTTGAACGTCCACAAAATATGCCCTGTTTCCAGAAATAGCAATTTGGTTTTATAATTGCTATTCCATAGCATTTACTTCTCAGGTTTAAGTAGCTTCATTGGAGAACTGGTCAAGTGAAAATTATAGTGGACGATATGCATGTCTATGTGTAATCATTTCCAGTTATTTCTTTCTATTTATCGATGTAAAACCCATGTACTTTACTCTAATTTCTTTTTCTTTTGAAGCAACTCGTTTGTGCTTAATATGATTGGGGCATTTCAAAGGGGTCAGAAAGATGGTTTACAATTTGCAGGATTGAACTTTTATAATAAGTTGGAAACCTTTGAATTTACTCCATTATGAATTGAGATATTGAACGTAGTTGAATTTGAGATGGTAAATTGTTCTCTTCGTGCAAATTTTCAGGTAAGCTGCATAGGGATAATATGTTTGAGGATTTTGATGCACACCCTGAGAGAATATTTCAGGCAACTTTGGGGAGAAGATGCTTCACTTGGACCTTTAAACCTTGGGAAATGGGATTTGACGGGAGGGAAAATGTTAGCTGGAATAACAGAACATACGAAGAACACAATACTAAAAGTGGGACCGAATTCAATTACAGGTCTACCTTTGTAGGAACATATTCAGATAGGATAACTCTTGGTTTACCCCCAGCTGGTCCTTTGAAGATTGAGGACATCAAGACTGCGTGAGTACTTTCATTGCTGAGTTTTGCATATTAATCTTGAAAACTAGCTATAAGTAAATCTTTGAGCTTACCCGAAAATGGTCAATGTTTCTTGGAAGTAAAAAAAAAGTTACTTATTTTGAAAGTATCCAATTTAGACCAAATAAAAAAGTTACTTAATTTAAAACTTACTCATAAGTGATCTTTTTAGGCTTAGGCAAACATGCTCTACATGTACGAGTGATGCATTACTAGGTAAATGTCTAATTTGATAAGAATCAATGAAAATTTTCTTTCATGTAGCTTTCGCTCGTCAGCTTTGAAGTGGCATCCAGATAAGCACCAAGGTCCTTCACAGGTCAGTTTCATTATCATTAATCAATTGCTTATATGTTTCTCTTGTCACGAGAATATTAATGTCAAAAATATACTATGGCAAACATTTGCATCACTAATCTTTAGGTTCATATTTGGCCCGGTAAACATTATTGCTCGTGATATTTACTTGTTTAGTATTAGCATATTGAGTATTATGGCGTGTTTGGTAAGGTGGATAGGACAACACTGACAATATTAAGGAAGAAAAAGAAGTTAAAATCTTGTCTACTAGACTATTTGATCATATTTTAATACTAGGTACAAAACACATTTTTAGTGTCTTATGGATACAGATATTGATACACGTCTTCTGAATGGATTAGATTATTAAGAAATACGATGATAACTATTATATTCCTTTTTAAATTAGAAACTGTTCTAGCATTTTCGGCAAGGTGCATCGAATGCTACCGAACAGTATTAAACTAGAAAAAGCCCTGTCCTGTACTGTGCATACCAAACTTTTCCCAAATTACGTATTCTGATGGGAGTTGTTAATATGATTTTGGAGTTTTTGATAAGTGTTTTAGTTTTGGCAGGCAGTTGCAGAAGAGAAATTCAAGCTTTGTGTCAATGCATACAAATCATTGTGCAGTGCACCCTCTACAGCTTGAGCTTCACTTTTTCTCCCCACTAATCCAGTATGGATCAAAGTAAAAAAACAAACTATACCTTTTTCCCAATAAATTTGGGGTTGCGTGTGAACTTATATGGATCAAAATAACACATTTTTATATTTTATATTCTTCTTCTTTATCCTTTCAAATACCATACAATCCATTGTTCAAAGCATGCTAATAGAGTAGGGAACTTGTGTGCTTTATGTTCTGTATCAAATAGCAGCCGAAAGTTTCAAACTGGAAGAATTTGAACAAAGGAACTATGGAGAAAGCGTTTTGCTTTGTTCACTATTTTGTAATGCATGAAGCATTGCTGTACGTTGGCCATCAACTTCCTTTCTGTCAAACCAGTTGGTTGTCTTACATTCAAATTAACAACATTAAGGCCCATATGGCATGACTTTTTAAAAGTCGAAAGAAACTTTGAAATCAAAAGTTGCTTTTAGATCTGTTTGATTAATTTTTTAAAAGTGATTCTTATAATTAGAAAAGTTTTAAGATAACGTTGACCCAATATTTGATTGTCGTGTTGGAATTTATGATTTTACTTAACCGTCGTCCAATTTATTTCTCAACAAACAACTTAGCGTGATATCCATTTCCTATTATAGACACGTTTTTACTATTTTAGCCAATTATCTCTCTTGATTGTCAAACTAGTCCCAATTGATTGATTTTAACTTAAATACATATCTATGTCTATTGCATGCGGTTTGTGAAAATAATTAGAAGGGTTGCATTGTATTATATATATATATATATATATATATATATATATTGGTTGAAAATGTATATAGAGATTATACAATTTGGTAATCAAGCAAATGAAAGGACATTAAATACATTACAACCACAACATAAAATTGGTAAGACAGTTAAAAAATATACATTGAAATTAGTTAAGCTAAATGGTTCCAAGTCCTCTGCATACTACATGCTCCACCCCTTAAACGTAACTCACTCCTTTTGTTTACTGAAAATTGACCCTACATTTAAGGCGATTTTTGTTTGTTGACGTTCAAAAATTACGTGGCCAATTTTGATCAATTTAATGATAGTCATTATGTGGAATAGAAGACTTGTATTGTTGACTTTGTTTGGAAAGTGCAAGAATACAAAAGTGGATAGCATGAGAAGGCGTGGTCCATGGAGGGGGACCGACGACTTCAATTTATTGCCAAATCTGGCAAGTTGGCCCCATAGTCACGTCGTCTACAGTGTTCAGATTGCCTTCATACGTCAACTATGTCACGTCATTCAGTTTAGACGTTTTTAAAGTAGATAATAAGGTTACATCTAGCAGCTCATCATGATGTTTGAGATTACTACAGTTATCCTGTCATTTTTGATTTCTGATTGGTTGGTCATGGGGTGCTTACATGGCCTTGCTACATGTCCTTATTGGATGTGTCAATCTAGAAGTGATGATATTGTCTCGTCAAATCAGCAATGATGATGTTTCTCAATCATGGCGGAACTTGTCGAGCTATATTACGACTTGATCCGAGCCTTTTATAGTAATGATGCGGAATTGTATTTGTTGATCTTGTTTAGGGGCTTTTGTTAGTGAAGGGTTTTATCATGAATTCTTGATTATGAAACCGATATCAACATTGTTCATTGTCTTGGGCGAAATTTTAAAATGGTCAGCTAACTTAAAATAGACATCCAAGTTATCCCAATTCTCCAAAATTCAGTTTCTTGATTTGCATCATAGAAAGGAAAGTACGTACCAAGAGAGAAAAAATCGTACTTTTGACTGAGCTTAATGTGGTTCCATTGCAGCACGGTAAGTGGTAACCATCGAGCTCTATATTTGCACGGTGTAATGCACCAAACTATACAAAAGATGGCCAAAGCAACTACTAATCAAAATGATGACTAAGCAACATTTGACTGCAGAGAATTATCTAACAGAACAAGAAAATTTTATTTCCATCAAGGACAGAAACAGGCTGCAACTCAAATTACCATTAAAAAACAAAATCTATGTATAGCAATCATCAAGCTCTACAACATCTAAGCAAATGTCAGGTAGCATGAGCAGACATTGGCTCTTTCTCTTCAGGTGTCAAAGGAATAGGTTTGGTAGGGGCAGGCAGACGTCCAATACTATCTACTTTATCTTTCTGTTTCGGTGGAGGCCTTGCTGCTTTAGGAAGCAGCCTGCCCTTCTTCTCAAACCACTCGGGTTTCAGCAGTGCCCGGAAGCCCAGTTTGTTGTAATACACCCTCCTTACGGACCCACCAGCAGCTTCGACTGCTGCTTTAGCCCTGACGGTGACCCTCGACACCTGTAAAAATAATTTTATAAGCAATTCCAGATTACAAGAAATTTCATGATAAGATAATACACTCAAGGGTGAATGAAGATGCTTGTTCCTCCAATCAATAGGTATGATGTAAAAGAAAATACTGAATAGAAATGGATTAGCAAAGAACAGATTCAACCAAGGAGATAATAAAATGAATCCGTAACTGATCAGAAGAATTGGATTACCTCAAGATGGATTGGCCATTGTATATGTTCAGACCCACGGCCCATCAGTCGAACTCCATCTCTAATTTGCTTCCCTATTGCCCCTGCATCCTATTGTAATAACGTATCAGATAAAGCTGAGTGAAGAATGAAAGGTATTAAGTAATATCAGAAACTTATACATGCCTTGAGAGTTTTCATGGTTATCAACTCTGAAGAATCTATCTTCCCTGCATTGATCAGCTTTGCAATTTTTCCTAAGCCAACTGGCTGCCATAATGTGTACATTAAAAGGTTAAAATTACAAGGCTAATAATAATAATTCACACATATTAAATGCATCTATGTCTCCATGTGTGAGGGAAACAGAGGAAAAGAACATATAATCAAAAAATCGACGCGCTCATAATTCATGCTACAGGCACATTAACCAATAAGAAGGTTGCAAGTCATCATGCACTCATCAAAAACTGCATAGTTGACAATAAGGAAGTTATAATTCATGACACAGCCACATAAAAAACAAGACAGTCTCCCACCATGCACGAGTGTTCATTCTGATTCTCTAAATTTAACGAGAAGCTCACACAAAATGATGATTGTACCTTTAATTTATACGGCTCTTATGTTTTTGTATAAAATTATACACTTAATATTGCAGACTTGCAAATGTTCCAGGTATTCGAATCAGAATCAGAATCAGAAAACCTTCGACTTGCTGTAAGTAATTCTCCCAGAAATAGACAGAGCATCTAACCCTATACATTGACATTCACAAGTCAATCAGGAACCATGTACTAATATGCAATCATATAACAAACCGAAAATGAAATGAAGTGGATGTGTCCAGGTCAGATGAAGTGCACATGAATAAGTTTTGGCACCTTAACTAGACAATGACAAAAAGATCTGGAGATAAATGAAGCCGTTCAGCATTTCTCTCCACAACTGATATAATTCAAATAAAAATCTCTATAATAATACTGGTATAAACTACTACTAAAATCCAGTTCTCTGTCATCACAAACAAAAAGATGACATGCAGAGAGTGGAAAAGTGTAGATGAAAGGATAGGAAACATAAGGAAGCCTATTGATAGTTAGAAAAAATAGAGATATCTGGCAGGACTTCTTATAAGGAACAAGGTGTGAAGCTTCATGCATATCTAACACAAGAAATGAGCATGGTCATCAATTTTACACTTATTTCAGTAAAAAACAATGAAATATACACGACTAAAGAGGGATTAAGTAAACTACTGCAACCATGCATATATAGAGTTGAGCAAAGACTTAATTATACAGTCATATGGATGTTTGACCTTTTTGCATCCAATTGTCTACTCAATGCCTTTTGTCAAATATTTTGAAGAGAGCACGATTCAACAGCATGACACAATATGTTGTTTATAAGAGGTTTATTTCATCACTAAGCAAAGTACATAAACAAGCATTGTTTATTATATCATAGCTTTGTACATTTTCACTTTCGTTCTATAGAAAGTGCAACCTGGAAGGATCTATATTTCCAGTTTATAATCAGAGTTAAGTTACCGATTGAGAAATTTTACTAAAAGCTATGTCCAACAATTGATATTAGAATTCCAAGCTGGAAGCCTATTGTGATGCACGTATCAAAAAACTAAAAACAAGGCATGAGAATCTTTTAAATAAGAGCTTGTTTGGGAGGTGTTTATAAACAGTAAACAAATAGAAAATGAGTGGGGGGCGAAGTGTGTACTACTTATGGGTCCTACAAAATGTGTGAATAAAAGTGATTTGACCAAAAGTGTTTATAGTTTAAAGTGTATATAAACACTTCCCAAACATACTCTAAATTATCAAAGTTCCTTTGGTTTTAAATAAATTGATGTGCTGAAATTACTCAATAACAAAGGCCAAAATTGGAGAAAGATACTTTGACTCTATTTTGCCTTTATATTGCTTGGACTTTATTAGGAGTACGACATACAACCACTCATCTCATATGAGCATTCTCAATTTTCACAAGTTATTCATTCAGTTTGGACAATCATATCAGAGTACCTGCATGCATTCAAGGACTGAATGAGGATCTGGTGCTAGTATATCATGCATGTAGAAAGTCTGACCAACATTTGTCATATTAAATCTGCACCTTGTCCCTCATTGGTCACCATTCCTTAGAAAGGGGCTATCAAAAATTGCTAAAAAGCGGTTCCATCTAATACACCTAAAGTTTTCCATGATATTTACCCATTCACTTTGTCTAATATTTTATTTTTCTTCCCACAAAAGTTAAGATTTTACTCAACCATCAATAAATAAGCAAGCAATTATCACATCGACATATGGGATATTCTGTTAATAGGCGAGGCTCGACATGGGAAAACCTAGGCCCATGAAAAAATGACACTTTTCTAGTCACAAAATAATCGAGTAGAAGAATCTTGATTATATGCACATCACTTCACTGTCATTGATTTGGATAGGGAAAAATAGAAAATGATGAAGAAATTATATCGACACGAAAAATAATTGCATACAATTGGCATTCTCACAATACATCTAGACTACTATGATTTAGCCCTTGTCTAGTTTTGCTAAAATTCATATTTTTAGTAGATTTGATAAAAATTTAATGAAATTTGTAGTTGAAAAGTTGATAAAAGTTATGGATCTCGGATCTCATTAAATTCGTGGTTAAAAATGTGTTTTAAAAAATAGGGACCAAACATGGGCTTAGTGTGTCAAGTTATCTTCAGGATCATATCAATCATTTTCTGAGAAAAACTGTTCAATTGCAACTTTTGTTACATAAGTTACTTGTTTGACATTTCATTTTCATGCTAAGAATAATAAGTGGACCCATTTCTCAAATTCAAACTTTTATCAGCCGATAACTCTCCATCTTTCAATTAAGCTCTCTCTAAAACAATTAACTCATGAGGCAGGTAGGTTTCCGTATTCACGGCCAATGGCATATACCCTGAAAATGCTCTATCGCGTATCACAGACTATTTTACATTTATGTGGTTCTAGTGAGAAAATTTACAAATCCATAGGAGCACAGAAATGAACAATTCAGAAAACAGAAAAAATTTAGGAATCACAAAGCAATATCAATTTAAGTTTTCTACTATAAAATCACTGAGCCACAATTCAGACAAACACATATCTATAGTACCTGAAAAGTGAGGCTGAAGGGATTCTTAAAACCGCGTTTGGGGAGGCGACGACGGAGAGGAGTTTGACCACCTTCAAATCCAAACTTCATAGTACCCCGCGCCTTCTGACCCTTATGCCCACGACCAGCAGTCTTTCCCTTGCCCGACCCGATGCCCCGTCCCTTCCGGGTCTTCTGTTTCCGGGCCCCCTTGTTATCCCTCAAATCATTCAATGCCAACAGGCTGCTGTAAGCCCTCGTACTCTGATAACTAAAGTAATAATTTGAACTCAGGTTTGACGAATCCCGCGTGCATTCTACTAATTGCAGCAATGGGGTTTTATGGGACATGCGCGATGGCAATATTGAGGTGGGTTTTTGGAATTGATTGTGGGCATTGCGGATTGGAGCTGATAAAAGTGAAGTTAATCTTCTTCTCAGCATTTCTTTGTATGCATGTGTATGTACAGATTTAGAGCAATTTCTTCATTCAAATGCTAGGTTTCAAGCTTAGGGTTTTTAAGCGGGGTTTAGGGGTGGGACTGTCACTGACTGGCAATGAATGTGGGTAAATCGTGAAATTTAGTCCCCATGGCCCAAAAAGATGATATATTGAATATTAATTTTTTTAATGGTTAAAAAGTGGAAAAAATTTTGAATTGACTTTTATTTTTTCTTTTTTGAATGTGCAGTTTGATGGAAATTAAATAATTTTATTTTAAATAGAGACAATCAAATGCTTAAGTTTTCATTTTCGCCCTCGAGAAGGCAAAACTGCACTATTGGTCCCTAACTTAATGTCTTGGTGCTTGGTATAAGTTGATTTTAAGCCTTTCAAGAGGAACATGTTGACATTTTTCAAAGTCCAAAAATAATCTAAATCTTCATTGCATTGTCACAAACTCTAAAAAATATCTATAAGTTCAAATTCCTTTGGCACATGTTCAAGTAGAGAAGCAAAATATAATTTTGTAAATTGTAAAATTCTGTGATATCGCATGACAATGCAACATAGAGATGGCGAATCTCTGCACCCTCAACTCGTCCCACATTGTTGTGTCCCAAATAATTATGGAGTGGAGATGAAAAACATAGTCACCTCTTTGAATTTCTCAAATCCGCCTCAAAACTGGTTATTTTTTTTATTAATTTCTATGATTTTTAATTTAAATCGTCAAAAAATTAAAAATAAATGAATAATTAATGGAGCGATGAATGAGGATTTCTTAATCTATGCCCACCTCTTGAAAGTCCCCGACATGACAAGATGAGAGTCGTCACCCTGATCCCGTCCAACTAAGCTCCATTGCCATCCCTATGTAACAAAGTTTCGAGCACCTTTTTATAGTGAATGGATTTTGGCCTTGTCCATCTACAGCAAAACATTTTTTAATCAGTTTAGACATCACGACCAAATTGTTGTTAAGACAATATGTAGAAAACCATATGCAGTTCCTTGCGCTGTTGAAATAGTGAAGAAAGTAATAGAAGTTCTTGGTTTTGGTATTTGAATGGGACATCAAGGTTGCTTGGTAAAGCACTGTTGGGTAGGCACTTCAAGATGAAAGATCATTGCCCAGGTTCGACATTTATCAAATCTTTATATGCTTAATGTCCAAGGCCACTCCGTGTCTGAAATTGAACATCTTGCTTATCGAACACTTGCAAGAAAAATTGTGTGTCGAGTTTGCTACTTTTGTTACATCTAATCGCTTTTTCACCAAATTTTGCATTTCGTCTATAATCTTGTAGTACTGCATAGATTTTTATATAAATCCACCATTTCTTAAGAATTCGTAGGGTTAACTTTATTGAAAATCAGACTTGGTTCGCATATAAATTATAAAATTAAGTCAATAGAGAAAAAACAGAAGGCTAGCAGGCACATTCATGAGTCATGAAATTGTTAACCATTTCAGGACAAATTTCGAAGAAAGGATCCCGTGAAATATTTTGTTACTTGTGTATTATCCAAATTTACATTTACGAGGACAGCACGTGAAACTAGCATCTCTAATTTGTCCACGTTTTATATGTTTTCACCTATCATAAAC
The DNA here is from genome assembly GCA_903798295.1 of Fraxinus nigra. Lineage (NCBI taxonomy): Eukaryota > Viridiplantae > Streptophyta > Magnoliopsida > Lamiales > Oleaceae > Fraxinus > Fraxinus nigra. The sequence continues at coordinate 9,819 of CAIGRH010181316.1, read as the reverse complement.
AGGTCATTACTTCCACCATTTTTTTTTTTAATGATGAATTATACAAGAAAAAATGAGATTTGAATAAGATGAACATTTTCCCTGTCCTTTTATTCCAAGACAGCAATTATTTAACGTAGGTATTCTAATTTCTCGTATCTCATGGGGTGGTCGACCTCAACTTATTTAAAGTAACACTTGATTGAGATTTTAAGAATAACTTTGGTGAAAAATATGTTGTTAAAAAGTATAAAAAAACAGTTATGGATCATGGTTCAAAATTATTTTATTGAGAAAACAGTTTAATTAAAATAATTTTCTTTTAAATAAAATTAGAGGCTAAGCAAATACTTAAATGTTTTTTTGTGGTTGACGGGGCTCTCATTAAGATCCCACCTTTCAAGAAAGCAAGTCCAAAACTCCATAACTAGAGGAATCGGGGGGACAAAACTGCATACCCAAAATGGAGAAGTACTGGATGGGCTCAATGAAGAGAAGGGAAGGTGCCGAACTCCCTAATCGTAGAGCTAAAAAAGGAACCTGCCTTTAGCTTGTGACATTGTAAGTTGGCTTAATAGCTTGCTCGACTGCTACCTAGAACAGGCAGTGCAGTTCCCAGTGGACTCCCCAGTTGAAACTAATACCTTCTAAGTTCCAAACAATAAACCTACTTCATTTGGCATTCTACCAACCTGCGGTGGGCAGCAGATGACAAACGAGGAAACCATAGGAAAAGAAAACAGAACATTGCCCTCTCAGGCAGGCTTGCAATACAACTCGAAAATCATATTCGACATAAAGTAGGTGTTAACAAAGCAGGCCAACAGGCCAAAAGGATAACTAGGAACCTTATTTAAACCTCGTGCATGATAAAAGTAGCCATAGAGAGGTGTACAAGAATGGCCTATTGTGCACATAAAGCCAATAATAAAATACAAACTCTGAATGAAAACAAAACTTGAACAAATTCCCCACAAAATTTGAATGGCTGGAGAAAAAACCTATGAAAGAAAGCATTCAGTCACATGTGATTTCAAAATATTATAGTCAAAGATAGACAATAAATTTCATAAATTGGCAATAAATAAAAAAATTCCCATACAATTAATATTAACATGATTGTTTCCCTAAAACGGATATGATATTCATGAGAAAGGAACAGGTGCAGTAATAACAGGAAATATTACACACTCTCAAACTACAAATGACCTATTGAAGTGACAAAGAAATTAAGGTGCATCGAGGCAGAAAGGTCATTACATTCTCATAATCCGTAAAATAACATGAATGAGAATTGGATGGGCCGAGACATGGATCAATCAGAATTACATCATCCCTTCCTTTCATATCCCCACCTCAAAACTTCTCCACATCAACAAACTGAGTTCACTTGAAACATAACACGAAAACAAAACAAATGAGGAAAAGAAAAACTCAGCATCAATGAAATAGAGTAGCATCTTAGAAGCACTTCCTGTGGACAATTGATGGACCAGACTCGTCGTATTCACCCTTTGAAATCCACATCTGTTTCAGCACAAAAGTAATGTTTTCAATTGTAATTCATAAAATCTTCCACTGAATTTTATCAGAAAAGGAGCAGATTTAAATGGAAATACAATAAATAAATGAATTGAAAAAATTGAAATTACCTGCTGGAATGTGCTGAGGGATGCAAGAATTGATCCTCCAATCCAGACACTGTATTTTCTCTCTGGTGGAGCAACAACCTTGATCTTCATGCTGCTGGGAGCCAAGGCAGTGATTTCCTTGCTCATACGGTCAGCAATACCTGGGAACATGGTCGAACCACCACTGAGAACAATGTTACCATAGAGATCCTTCCTGATATCAACGTCACACTTCATGATGGAGTTGTAGGTAGTCTCATGGATTCCTGAAGATTCCATTCCAATGAAAGAGGGTTGGAAGAGGACTTCTGGGCAACGGAATCTCTCAGCCCCGATTGTAATAACCTGTCCATCAGGCAGTTCATAGTTCTTCTCAACAGATGAGCTGCTCTTTGCTGTCTCAATTTCCTGCTCATAGTCAAGAGCCACATAAGCAAGCTTCTCCTTCATGTCACGAACAATTTCCCGTTCAGCAGAAGTGGTAAACATGTAACCCCTTTCGGTGAGGATCTTCATGAGGTAGTCTGTGAGGTCACGACCAGCAAGATCGAGACGAAGGATGGCATGAGGCAGGGCATAGCCCTCATAAATGGGTACAGTGTGACTCACACCATCACCAGAATCCAGAACAATACCTGTTCAATAAATACAGATTCACATGGCATTAAATTAGAACTGTTAAAATACATACAGAAATACACAAATTTAGGTTCCATGAACAGATACATACCGGTTGTACGACCACTGGCATATAGAGAAAGAACAGCCTGGATAGCAACATACATGGCAGGAACATTGAAGGTCTCAAACATGATCTGGGTCATCTTCTCTCTGTTGGCCTTAGGGTTGAGTGGTGCCTCAGTTAGAAGCACAGGGTGCTCCTCGGGTGCAACACGAAGCTCGTTGTAGAAAGTGTGATGCCAGATCTTCTCCATATCATCCCAGTTGCTGACTATACCATGCTCGATGGGATATTTTAAGGTCAGGATACCTCTCTTTGATTGAGCCTCATCGCCCACGTAAGCATCCTTCTGTCCCATCCCAACCATAACACCTGTGTGTCGAGGCCGACCCACAATACTAGGGAAAACTGCCCTGGGAGCATCATCACCGGCAAAACCAGCCTGCAGGAGTATCATTATACAAGTCCCTTGAAACTAATTACATAATAAATTGAATAAAGAAGACTGGAGAATTTAAAAATGTTTACCAACCTTCACCATTCCAGTTCCATTGTCACAGACAAGGGGCTGAATATCCTCACCATCGGCCATTTTCTATGAACTGGAAACCACAACATAAAACCAATATAGAAACAGGAGATGATTAAAAGAATGTACATGTACTATTGCAGTATGCACAAACAAGTGCGCATAAACTGAAACAATGTCAGATGACACGATGAGTTCTGGCACTCCATAATATATTGCACAGAGGGAGAAAAAAGGTATAATATATTATATGTACCCATCCTTAGAGAGAGAATTTTATTTTACACAAAAAAGGATGACAATTGATAACAACAATGTAAGTGTGTCTGAATTGTAAATGATAATCGCAGTGCTAAGCACTAACATTTGATTTACTAGCACGGAGAATTTGCTAAACTTTTCCGAGTAATATAAGTAATGCTATTTTATTCACAAAAGGAAATATGCAATCAGTGCATATATCAGGCTTTACTTCCCTGTTTTCAAAATTATATTTTTCACTTTTCAAAGTGATACATCGTTTTAGGAATAACTCTGTATCTCTTTTTCATAATTAAAAACCAATAGAATAAGAACGTAAAATGGAAATTAAATGGGAGATAAGTATATATCCACAGATCAGCCATCACCACTATTAACTTACATATGCAAAACTCAAAATAAAAATTATTTTTTTAACAGAGTAAACTGCAATCTACGTCGAGAAAGAGCAGATCTGCAACAACATCTAACAGATCGAGCAGAATATTCTATTAAAAACAGAAGATCGGAGTCAGATGAAGCTGCTAAATTAAAAATCCTCAACCTAACCCTTTCTTTCAATTTAAATTAAACAAAAGGTTAAAACGCCTATCTATTTCCACAAACATTCCAGATCTCACCATCGGCAATCAAACCAGATTAATCGAACAATAATGTTATTTCTGCTCTAAAAAAATGCACGACAGACAAAAGAAAGATATAATTGAGCTAAAAATAACAAAAAAATACCTTGAATTGGAAAAAAAAAATTTATTTAAAGAGCAAAAATTGGAGATTAACTCAAGGCCAAACTCCGATTAGAGAAATGGCAGATTCGATTTGATTTATTCTCTGGCTCTCTCCTTCTCTCTGAGTGAGTGTGGCCGCCTCGGTGGGAACGCCAAAGGAGGAAATGAAGGAATCAATATAGCGATTGAGGTGTGATTGAGAAGTGCCTATTTTAAGTACCGAGTTTTGTATTTTTGGGGTTTGAATTTTAAATATTTGGGTGATAATTGCATCCAAGGCCCTAAGCCTTTTACTTCTTTGCTGGTTTTACCTTAACCTTTCATTTATTGTAACTATACTCCCAACGTTTCAATTATGTGCTGCTGGAGGACAAAGGATAGAAAGCATCCATATTTCTGTTAGTTGATCAGAAAATTAAGTTCGACGACCACATTTTTAATTTTTTTTTAAATGGTAAAATAGTAACTTTATATTGATCATATTAAACAATTAAACAATAATAATAATAATAATAATAAAAGAAAACATTATCCTCCCAAATCAAAACCAATATCAGCCACTTAACGTCGACGTCAACGCGAGTTGTCTACATCATTGCAAATCGTCGACGCCACTACTCCATCCATCCCTCACCCACCTAAAACATTCAAGATATTGTGTAGAAATTCAAGATATAACCCTCCATCAGCCCTCTTCCCAATTCAAGATATCGCCTTCATGGAGACTTAAATCAAAATAAAAAGTGTAGAGATGAATCAAGAATTACGGTCATTTTATTAAGCGGTTAAAATATTGAAAACCCAATTAAAATCACTAAAATCCATTTATTTAGAATGAAAGAACTAAAATCAAAACACAAGCTCACCAATTGCAAAGAAAAAGGTGAAAAATGCAGAGAATTCATTTGTAAAAATTGCAGACACGTCGAAGCCGAAATATCATTTAACTTTGTCAACGAAATACCTAAGTGATAACAATAAAGATGAATATAAAGACGAATGCAAAGAATCATATATATATGCATAAAATTCTATAAATTATTTTTCTTTACTTTAGAAATTCTTATAAGTTGAGGAATAAGAACGTATTTAAGGAGGTAGGTCAGGGGAGATGAAGTAGTGGCGCAACGACTGTGGTGGCATTGCGGTGATAGGACGGCGGTGAATGATTAATTTAGTTTTGATTTGGGGTTGAGGGTGAGGGGGTGGGCAAAGAAGATAATGCTTTCTTTTCTTTTCTGCTTTTATTTAATTATTCTAATTGTTTAATGTGGTAAATAAAAAGTAAATATTTTATCCTTTTTTAAAAAATATTAAAAATGCGGTCAAACTTAATTTTTTGATCAATTAACGAAAATATGGATAGTTTTCATCCATTTGTCCTTCAGTCGTATACAATTGAAAAGTTTGTGACTCATTGCAATAAATGAAAGGTTAAGGTAAAACTTGCAAAGAAGTGAAAAAGGTTTGGGGCGTGTCTGCAGTTATCCCTACATTTGCTTCTTTTCTTTTCTTTCAATATTATTATTTTATTTTTTTTTGGCTTTTCATTTTTTAGTAAATAGAAATTTTATTGTTGCATTGTATTTTACCCTACTCTAGTCTATCTATCTTCACAATTTCTCCACAAATACTCTATTCATGATGTGTACTTTTTTCTAGAACGATTAACCCGCTCATTCGGTTTAATTTGAAAGAAAAAAAAATTTAATTTAATTTGATTAATTTCTCGTTTAATGTATTATCAAGATATTAAGGCGAGACGACAAGACAAAACTTGACCTGCCTAGGTAAAGCTTAGGCATAATAAAATTTCCATTTTTAATTTTTTTAAGTTTATTTATTCATTTAACTTTAAAAATATTGAGAAAATAAAATAAAAGGTGCACCTTCGCATTAGTCGTGCACTTCGGCACAAACTCTCATTAATCACGTCTTTTGCCATATAAACCTGCACTATAGGCGATCAAAATATAATTGATCGCCCTTTTTATGTCTTTTTCATGTGTATGGATAGGGGCAAATTCAGCCTTATAGTTCAGTATGGGCGGAGACCGATGACCGTTAACCGATGCACCAATTTATTTTTCAATTAAAATTGATTAAAAAACAATGTACACATGATTTAATTGAGCCCAACATCATCTCCACTAATTTTTTTCACTTATTCATAATTTCCTAAAAACCTAAATTCTCAAATCATAATTCATAAATCAAAATCATAACTCATAGTTTCGGACAATAATACAATATAAATTCTCATTTCTCATAATTCATAAATCACAAATTCTAAAAAAAAAAAAACAGAGAGCGAAGTCGGAAACGGTTCATTCACGATTCAAGAAGAAAAATGTCTCCCTTGAGTGCAGACAGACTAGATGAAGATATCTTTCATATGGAAATCTAACTCTTTATCTTTCCAAGTTTAAGTAGTTCATCGGTCTCGCCTCGTCGATCGACTGCATCAAAGAGCAGGTCCGCTATTTTCTTCTGGTTGTCGTCTCCCTCCTGTTTTCAATTGAAATAGTGTATTCTGTTGCACCAAAAATCAGTTCAAGAGCCCGATGAATCCGCGAACAAAGGCATGATATGTTTACTTTGTCTTTCACCTGTTTAGGATTCAATTTTGTCAATTATAAATCACTCTAAGGGCAATCAGCATATTCTTAAATCGAATAAAAAGTAGCAGATGGACCACGACAGGAATAGTTTCTAACAAATATTTCAAAATATATAATAAATAAAAGTAGGTCGTTAGCACAAAGATATTGATGAAGAAAATAATTTGTGGCAGCACCTCAAATAAAAAAACTAACATGAAACATGAAGAAAATGTTAGTAACTGACAATTTTCCTAACAAGATTAACAAAGGAAAAACTCTGGGATATGCTGATAAACCATATACAGATGTTCAAAAAATCGAATAAACCAGGAACTTGAAGAAGTTTCACTTACGAGTAATCTTGAGAATCCAATTGTCCAAAGGAACTGTGCCATGATGGTTTTAGTAACTATGACAAAATTATTCCCCAGAAGCATCCCACGAACATGATTTTTTTTTTTTCCTTCTGAAAGATCACTATTCTAATGGCAATAAGGAAGGTAATGTTACCTGCTCAAGTGGAACCCAAATAATTTTTTTTTTAATTTTCTGCTGAAACCACACAAATAGCTTTTGTTTTTCTTCTGAAACCACACGAGTATCTTATTATCAAACATTAGAAACGTCATTACTAAAAAGGAGAATAAATCTGCAAATATGAAATTACCTGTGCTGGGAGTAAGCACAAAAGAAACTGGCAAAACATACGATTCCTTTCATTTCTCCGACTTTAATCAAATTCCTAACAAGGCTATGTACGTGAGAGCAAGCTGAAAAGTTAGAAACAACCCATCTTTCTATCTTGCTGAGATTTACGAATTTCTGTCAAACAATATAAATGTGTAAAGTGATAAGAATCACAAGAATCTGCATGTGAATTTATATCTGAGGCCAGATCAGCACAAATCAAACATTGTTATTAAAGTTCTACCTTTCATTTTCTAGCATATATATCATCTCCATTAATAGCTTTCAACTGCAGTTTGATCGTTAAAGATGAGTTGAAGCTTTTCCACACACTCGTACTAATTTAACTCGGTCAATCCACAGAACCAATCCAAATACCTAACGGACAAATGCAAACATAAAGGTTCCAGTTTAATTAATGAGTTGCTACATGTACCTAATTTTTTACCTAATGGATTATCGAATTGACAAGTGAGGCCCTTCGGTAAAACATTAGGTTTTCCTTCATTAAGAACCTCCAAACAAATGAAACTAAAAAAAGTACTGAGCAAACAAAAGCTTCTAAAAATTGAAATAATAAACACATACGACCATTAACAATCCGTAATATTTTTCCAATAAAAATGTGTGGAAATATTCAGCAAAATGGAGATAGATTTTTATAATACCAGTCAATAAAAACCCTAAAAAGAAAATTCACTGGGCACCAACAGCATTGAAACCAAATATGAATTTATTTTCTTCTGAATCGGATAAAAAAGAAAATCGATCTTTTTTTTTATAACTAAAATCAGATCCCATCAGATCAAATCCGCCTAAAAACCATTTGTTTTCCATTACACAATCTAAAACAATTAAAAATTACACCGAAAACCAAATTAAACACAAGAAAACCAGCGGAACAAAAATTCCCAACCTTCTTTTCATCATTTCTTGAAATTCCCATAGAAGAATTGAGTCAAAAAATTCGTACATGGCTCCTCCTCCTTGTTCTCATCGCACACTACTAGAAAAGGAGGCAACATAAACAGAATTTTAGCGACGGACAACTTCTGTTGTTATTATTGACGGAACAACAAATTAGCAACGGAATAATATTATATTACTTTTATAAAATAAATATTAAATTTCCCACGGAATTTGTAACGCAATTTTTTCGTTAGTATAATTCTGTTACTAATCCGTTGGTAAAAAATTAAAAATAAAAAACAATTAATTAAATAATTTAGTGACGAGATTTTCTAACGGTTGATTTTGTTGAAAATTATATAAAATAATAAAATAATTACCTACGGAATAAATACTTGTTGGTAAAATTTAAAACTTATTAAATAATTATCAAACCTAATTCATTTCACACTCTACAGGCCGTCTTCCCTCATCTCCGTCTCTCTCGTCTCTTCTCCCATCTCTCTAATATTCCTTCGCCGCCGAAGCTTCCACCCCTCCTATTTATCTCCATTCTTCATTAAGATTCATCGCACCCTCCACCTCCTTCCCTCCGCCTCTCACAGTTGCTTCTACCCTGACACAACCGTTACCCACTCGCCACTCCGTCTTTGTCCCTGTTAATCCGTAGCTGATTCACCACCTCCGCTCGTGAAGTTCCTCAGGACAGCAGTCAACAACTGTTCCAGTTCGATTTGAGAACTGGTTTACTTTCCTCATTTGTGTCGCGATCTGGTACGCAATAGCGCAGATCTGTAATTTTTTTTTTTAGTTTTTGAGTTTGCTATGGCGGATCTGGCAGCGGTTGTGTTGTTGTTTCGTGTTTTGGTCTAGTTGGGGGTTTTGGGATTGTTGAAATCGCCCATTCAACCATAGACGATGGACTGTAATTCATGTCAATAGCATTTGGACCACTGATAATTTTCATTTGGTGTTGAGATCCTGGTTTTTGTTGTTGCTAGAGTGGTAGTGGTGGTCGTGGTTCCGTGTTTGGTGGTGTTGGGATTTTTGAGTTTTACTGTGAAATTGCATTGTGAAATGTGACTTGAATATAGTGTTATCATGTGATTCTGTGAAGTGTGAATTGAAGTTAGTATTGCCCTGCGAAGAGATTTGCTTTGACTTCTTAATTTGAATATAGTTCTGTGGAGAAATTTGCTTTGCCCTGTGGAATGTGAATTGAATATAGTTCTTCATTTCTTTATGGGTTACGTGTAAATTTGCATCTTTAGGAGAAAAGATGGCCATTTAATTTGGCTTAGTTTAGTGTCAAATTAATACTTTGGCCTGTAGAGCATAATTGATATTTTTGGAGTAGCATCAGCTGTGTTTAATCGCCAACCATACTAGAGTAATTTATGGATTTTTGTAGCTGTAATATGCAATTATAGTTTCAGCTTAATCAATTCCAAATGCTCCCCAGAAGTTTCTGCCCTATTGATTCTAGTTATTGTAAGATCGTCTGTTGGAACCTGAAGTTTCTGCCCTATTGATTCTCTTTCACTTTTTCAGGATTTGTTGTGGAGTAACTCATAATTATTTTATTTGTTTGTAATTTAGTTGTAACCTTGCTAGATGATCTAAACTATGTGATAAGGAGTTCTTACTTCATACCGACCTTTCAAATTTGTTTCTGTTGAGTATTTACACTTTGTTGTCAATCAAATTAAATGTTGTAATTGTGGTTACTAAATATAAGTCTAGTTTGTTTGAAAAACAACTAAGACATGTGATGAAAAAGTATTGAATATTAGGCAAGTTGTCCTTAAAT
>CAIGRH010181279.1:0-12469 GCA_903798295.1 Fraxinus nigra | reverse complement strand
AAAAAAAAAAAACCTTATAAAAATTAAGCATAAATGTGCAAAAAGAATTTCTCATCCCGTTACAAACTGAAAAACTCGTGCCTCGGTCAAAATCAATCCATCATATTTGTAGAAATAAGAACCCCGGATGAGCCTTTATCACAATATGTCAAAAAAATAATCCAGACCTTGTCCGATTTCCCAGATTGCAATGCCGGCCCCCCAAGAAACAGCTTCTTCGAGCCGCATTGAAATTGATTTCAGTGATGGGTAGAATACTACGTGCTTGACATTCTGATTATCAGAATACACAAAGAAATGTTCAGCACTGTTCTCCTCCCAACGCAGTGCAGGCCTATGTCGTTCCAACAAAGACAAATAATCCGTTCCAAGGACAGGTCCACCGCCTACACCAGCAAATAAAATCGTTTAAAAAAATAATAATAAATAAAATCTCATAACAAGTTTCATGGTACATACCTCCAGAAACGATGAAATCATTCCCATAAAAGTTGATGCCGACAAAAATCTTTTTATCGAACTTCTGATGATCATGGGTAGTGCCGTCAAGGAGAAGCTGCAAGGTGTAGTGAATCCACTTCAAAGGTGCATTGGGACCAGGATTTTGAGGACCTGAGAAGTCGTAAGTCATAATAGAGAAACCATCTACAGCTTCAACTAAGGTCCGGAGATCTTGTGGCCCAAAATCATACTCCTCTAGTTTATCCGAACGAGGTGGACCTATAACATACAGTAATTGCAAGTTCTGTTTACTATGCTCCAATCTTATGGAGTGCATGGCCTGTCCCAGTTGATGGATAAATTGCAGTGCCTAGGTTTGCAAGTAAGAAGGATTATATCAGTAGCAGTCATGGCAGTTTTTCCATTTACCAAATTACGCTTCAAACCAATGATTTGAAGCTAGAAAATCAGTTGCAGCTAGAATATTCCACATTAACGAGCAGGCTTAAGAAGGTGAAAGAAGCAAAGTAAAATAAATACATTAGATCTTCATCATACACAAAGCATTACAATATTCACATGTTAGACATGATGATAAGAAGTATAGTTCTTTTACAGCGAAATGTAAATACTAATCCAAAATCGGAGGTTCAATTGACTCATCAGAGAAATTAAACTAATAGACATTTTTTTCTAATTCAGCTTTTAATATTCATACTGAAGAGAAGTACAGAATATAAAGGCACACCACTGTAATTCAAATGGCAAAGTGAATGGAAGGGCTAAAAAAGGCCAAAACTGGTACTTCAATGCAAAATATGCTGCAGAAAATCAATTATTACCATATACCGCATTTCTGGATCATGCAAAACACCGTAGGCTGCCCACCTCGACCATGACTCCAGTACGATACCATCATAACCCATTTCCCTTTAACAATGAAAATAATATGTTAAAAATAAATAAGAAGGCTTATGGGCACTACAACCTTGTTTTGCAGTTTACATATGCTCGGCTGAGAAGGACTTGATTCAAAAAAATTAGTGTGACAGATAACGACTAAATATAGAGAAAAGGAAGAAGAAAATAAAAGGCTTACTTGCATTCTGTAATGATCAGGTTAACTGCTCTATTTCTCTGTTTCTTCTTTTTCAGCAAATCCAAGGGATGTGCTTCCAAAACAACCCTAGGCAAAACCTATTTTATCATAATCATAAACATGGTAAAGGAACATTAAAATCAGTGATAAACTCAAGCATAACATAATAACTAAGGTAAGTTTTACTTCATACATAAAAATCATCCCGATGATCATTTTCACATGACTCGAAAAAATTTAGTATGCTTCTGTGTAAGGGATGGATCACAATCTAATAATTAACAAAGTTGCCATCATAATGTTTTAGTATCAGAATTTAGAGGAACATATACGGCTGATGCATTTCATTTCTGTTGAAATCCAGGGCATTGATTGATAAAAACCAAAACTAAATGATCTAAGAATGAAATTCAGAATTGGTTTACATATTTCTCATACTAAAGCATTTAATACAAAACACAACTTAGATTCTCGTCTTATGCATTGTTCCCATTAAACCTTTTTCTCCATCTTTAAGTTTGTTTCCAATTCTGGAACACTCAAGAAATGCACAAATGTTCATTCTGCTGTGCAGCTTAAAAATTAAATATTTAAATATGCAATCACAAGTCAACTAACCAGGACATCTCCTTTCATCCCAAGTCCTGCAATCCATTCTTTATCAGCATTATGCCTTCCCTCCATAACCAATTTGGTATCTTGGCTGGCATCATTCAGAACTAGGATCACGTGAATTAGTACAGAGCAATAACCATTTAGTGTAAGTAATTCGTGACATGCCTTCCACATATAAGCAAACAAAATCATATGAAACTTTTACACAAATCCCAATCTGATCTCATTGTGGACCAAAAAAAAAAAGATCCAGTTAATCCTCTATCCAAAAGAATATTATGAACCTGATAGTATGTGTAGCAAGGACGTATTTAGAACTAACTCAAACAAAGTATTCAGGCTGTAAGACAAATCACAATCAATTAGAAAGAGTAATGTAACCCATACAGCAAGGATTACCTTGCAAAACAGGTATTATTAATAAATGAAACGAGAGAAAACGAGGTGCAAGAGCCATATGAATTAGCTAATGCTACAAGCTAAGAGAATAAGAAGCAGCAGTAAACAACCAAAAGGAGCAAAAATCACAGTAACAATAAAATCTCCAAAGCTGAAAGCACAGAGATTGATCCAGACTTAGAAATATTTGAAATTAAAAACATAATCACTTAGCAAATCAGGAATCCCATACCTCTTAAGTTCATACCACACAGGTGATAAATGTGTGAACTTATTATTGAACTTCTTGGCCATCTCATATCCCTTAGAATTCCTGCATCGTTTACAATTCAAGCATTTACACAGCAACCCTCCACCTAAACTAACATTGTAAGATAAGCTACAAGAAAAATTACAAAAACAATTGGCTAAGCTTTTCAGTGCTTATATGCAGTTCATCCCAAGAAATGTGTGGTTAAAATGTAGATGAAAGTGTTGGGTCCTAAAAAATGAGTAGTTAAAAATTATGTTTGACCAACGTATACAATTAAAAGCTTTAAAAAGCATACACTTGCATGTCCTGGGGGCTTCAAAGCTAAAATACAATTTCAAGCATGGATACATATTTGGACTAACTAGACTCTGACTAAAATTTAAGCTACACTGAAGCATAGTGACCTGATTAAAAGCGTGTTTGGCTTAGCTTACAAGTAAACAAAAAGGGCAAAAAGTGGCTTCTTTTTGGGCTTCGTTTTTAATATTGCTAAAAAAACTAGCTTCTTTCACAAAAGAAGCAAAACCAAACATAATTTAAATAACTTAGTGCCCGATTCGGCGCCTAATTCAGCTGATAATCTTATGTAATAATCATCTGTATATTTCTTGTTCACACATTAAATGCTATTATTTTATATTATATTGAGAAAAAACTCAATAATACTATTTTGAAATGAAATTACCATGGAGTAAGGTAGGCTAGCACGGGATTCTTGAAATTCCGGCGACTGGAATTTTCGGATACCTTCATGTTCTCCTGGATTTTTAGAAAATTCACATAAACAAAATAGAAACAATCTATTTTTGAATTAAATAATATCAAAACGGAAATTAATCTAAGAAAATGAGAGAGTCAAAGTGCGTACACTGAGGACTTGATGATAATGAATATCAGTCTTTACGAGACCGCGCTGGTAGACGTACGGTAGGTCGGATCCCGTATTCAAATTCTTATGCACATTAGAAGCGTGAAGTTTACTGTATAAGATTAAGGAAATGGTGGAAGATAGAATGAAGAAGAGGAAAACGGCGCAGCTGCTGCTCGTGACCTTGTGATCTGAGTTAGGCGGCGGCGATTCCACGGGGGTGACGACCTTGATTCTTCGAGTTGAAGAGTCGACTTGGCTCGATTTACCATCGCTACTGAGTCCGACTCGCCGGTTTCGCTTTTTCGCCATGACGATTCAACTCCTAGTCCCGACGCAGTCGGTCGCATTCAAGTTTAAGAGAAAAGGTTAAAAATTTTAAGCCCAAACTACATGAGCTAACTTTGTCTGGATCAGCCTAATATTTCCCTATGCCTTGTTTGATCCACCAAATTTTCCATGGAAAATGGAAATCAATTTCCAACTTCCACCTTTAATCATGTTTGATATAGACAAATTTCTATGCAAATGTTTTACCTTTTTCTACCTCACGCGCCTCATTTTTTTTTTCACAATTGGAACAAATTTTATAACCAATTGTTAAAAAAACAAATTCATTTCAATGGACACTTTCCTTGTAAAACAAAATCAAAACGAACACTAAACTTTGATGAAAAAGTGATTTTCTTGAATTTTTTTTATTTACTTTTTGGTAATAAAAACAAATTGTATAACCAAATGTGAAAAAATTATCACTTTAATGGACAATTTTCATATAAAATAAAATCAAACGAACACAAAGGATCCAAAATTTTAAAAAATTTCGGGTGAAAAATTATACCAATCAAACACGTTTAATTAACAATTTCTTGAAAAATAAGTTATATGCAATTTTCGCTGAAATTCATTTTCTTTCCACCCATTTTCCACCCTTACAATCAAACGGACCTTATAATTTTAGTGCCTAGGCCAAAATAAAATCTCACTTCTTAGGGCGCTTTCAACTTGGGAAGATTTCATAAGTAAAATGTTTAGTTTTACTCATTTCAAATTTAAGAGATGAAGTTTAAAATTTCANAATAAAAACAAATTGTATAACCAAATGTGAAAAAATTATCACTTTAATGGACAATTTTCATATAAAATAAAATCAAACGAACACAAAGGATCCAAAATTTTAAAAAATTTCGGGTGAAAAATTATACCAATCAAACACGTTTAATTAACAATTTCTTGAAAAATAAGTTATATGCAATTTTCGCTGAAATTCATTTTCTTTCCACCCATTTTCCACCCTTACAATCAAACGGACCTTATAATTTTAGTGCCTAGGCCAAAATAAAATCTCACTTCTTAGGGCGCTTTCAACTTGGGAAGATTTCATAAGTAAAATGTTTAGTTTTACTCATTTCAAATTTAAGAGATGAAGTTTAAAATTTCAAAATTCAGATTTTTTAAGCTTTAAAATTTAAAATTTTAGATTTTTTAAATTTTATATATGAATTAATTAATTAAACATATATTTTATTAATTAAATATATTAAGGTCACGATTCCATATAATTTGGTCACAAATTCTATATAATTGGTCAAAAATCACAATTTATGTTACAAATTATTTTACGGTCACAATTCAAAAATTTTATAAGTCACAATTTGTTCATCAGTCACAAATAAAAAATTGAAACGTCACAAATTATTTTACAGTCACAATTCAGAAAACTTATATGTCACAATTTGTTCATCGATCACAAATCAGAAATTTTATAAGTCACAATTAATTTACGATCATGATTTGTTCACGAGTCACAATAAAAAAATTGAAACGTTACAANTATGAATTAATTAATTAAACATATATTTTATTAATTAAATATATTAAGGTCACGATTCCATATAATTTGGTCACAAATTCTATATAATTAGTCAAAAATCACAATTTTATATTTTTCAAATTATTTTATGGTCACAATTCAAAAAATTTATAAGTCACAATTTGTTCATCAGTCATAAATAAAAAAATTGAAGCGTCACAAATTATTTTACAGTCACAATTCAGAAATCTTATATGTCACAATTTGTTCATCGATCACAAATCAGAAATTTTATAAGTCACAATTAATTTACGATCATGATTTGTTCACGAGTCACAATAAAAAAATTGAAACGTTACAACTTATTAATCGATCACAAATAATAAACATTATAAGTCACAATCGAGTAGACGTCACAAATTATCGGTCACAGATTAACAATCTTTAGGTCACACATTATTTTTTTGTCACAATTTATTTTTTTCATTGATTAAATATTGTTTGTCGATCACACAACCACCGCACCACTACCACCCCCATCTTACAATCGAAAACAATCCCCATCAGTACATCATCGCCCCGCCACCACCATCCACATCACAGTTGTCGCCACAACTACCATCTCCCCTATCTTCATCTCAACCACACCGTAGCCACCAACCCCACTAAAAAATCCCCAAACCGCTACAACCACCATGACCACCACCAACTCACCACTATCATCACCTACTACCAACCTCCAAAATCAGTACCACCACAGCCACCACCAACAACTGCAAACGCAACCAAAAAAAACCAGAGAAACAATGATCGCCCACACCGCACCACGGCACGCCCACACCGCCGATGTCGCCATCACCACTGCGCCCCCCACCAATCAGACATCACAACCACGGCACACCGCCACCTCTTTACCATCAACACCAAAACAAAAGCAAAAGCCAAAACACCGATATCACCATCGCCAAACACGGGATGAGTATGACGGTTTGGGGACGGGATGCTAGAAGAACCGAACACCAAACACTACGCTAACATCATAACCACCACCAACCAAACGCCAAAAATAAGATCCAAACATCAGAGAACCGGATGAAGAAGTTGATTGTGAACTGAACACTAGAATGATTTCACAACCACGCCGAAAGATTCGGGATGCAGTGTCCCCAACACTATCACGGTTGGGAACAGGATGCCGCCTATTGCGATGTGTGTGAAAAAGATGATGCTATGGAGAGATGGGTATGAGAAAGGAAGGGGGTGCCGACTATTATGAGAGAGAGAAGAAAAAAATGGGAAGAGAGAATAATTAGAGTTTGTGGTGAGTTTGAGTGGTATTAATAATATTAAATATTTGAATTAATATCTGATTTTTGTATAAATAAATTTTATATTTGATTTTTGAAATTGAATCTTAAAAATCCTGGTTTGATGTAATGCCCACTTTCAACTTCCTAAGCCCAAAATAAAAATGCATTATGTTAAATTCCAACATTCGTCCCAACCTTTCGTAGGTGTCTCAAATCTACCATTTGTGGCACTCATGTCCTCAACTTTTTAAAATTATTGTGTTTATTACCTAATAGAAAATATTTATTCAAGGATTAAATGTCCATGCAATACTTATGCAATGTTGGCGATAGAATCAAGTAGGGGGATGTGTTTCACGAATACTAAGAATTTTCACGTATTTGAAATTCTTAAATTAAACTTGACGTTATCGTTGAATTGTTTTGCAATAAAGAATTTATTGAACAATTTTACTCTTTCAATTCGACACCACTTGGCCACATAACTTCTGAAGCCCAAACAAAATCTCATTGTTCAATACACTTTCAACTTTCGAAACCTCAAAATAGAAAACATCATATCGTATAGGGTACCTTTCATCAGTCTAGCATCCATGTCTCAACTTAAATTTTGTTGTACTAATATCTCCGACTTTTAAAATTGTGGCATTCAGGTTCTTAACTAAAAAAATAAAATAAAAATTATTTGAAAGATAATTGGTACGACACTCGTGAAACGTGCTAAAAGAAAGGTACATGTCACATGATCATTTTCCGTAACTAATAACACGAGTGCAAGTAGAAAGTTACGATATTAAACAAATTTACCCCATAAAATATGATGAATAAAAACTTCTCTGGTCCTTTATAATTGAGTGAATTATTTCAAAAATTACCGAACTTATACCATTGTCATGGATTGCTCACTAAACTTCATTTTACTTCACAGTGGTCATTGAGCTTTTCCCGTTACCACTCCATCCACCACCTTGAAAATCTCGTTCCATGAACTGTTGACGTGCTTAATGGAAAATTAACTGGCAACTGCAGGCCATTAAACTCTTCACAAACTACCTTTAAAAAAAAACCCACATAAGCAAAAACTTGTTTTAGGAAACAAAAAACAAAAAAAAAAAGATTTTACTATTTGTACATGGGGGGTTTATACCCCGATGTACCCGATCCCACCTACACTCCTCTCAATAGGGAGGCCACGATTATTTTATTAATCGTGAGCCCTCCCCTCAAGTGAGGGAGTGTAAACCTCCGTGTACAAATAGATTAACTCAAACAAAAATAAAAACGGCTAACCCTAACACTAACCCGACCCCTCACATTCACAATCAAAATTCCACATTGCATTCACGATCCCCAAATCACCCAAAACCTTAACCCAAGAAGCTGTAAATTGCCCTCACGCATGACCCCACCTACTAAAATTTGGATGATCGATCACATGGATGGAGCACAAAAAATAAAGTTGAACTTCAATTTTGGGTTTTATTTTGTCGTTTTTCTATCTTTCTGTCAGCCACAAAGATGCTATTCTCTTTGTTGGATTCACCATTCCATGATTTGACTTTGTTGTTTATTCATTATAATATGTTCCTAAATCAATCCTTTGTACCGTTGTGTCATCCTTTTGAGACATTTCCTGAGGTGAATGAATCTACAAGTGATGGACATTCAACAAGTGGGCAAGACTTCGTCTCGGGCGAAAACCAAGATTTCAGTGACTCTGGGAATGAGTTGGACTCGGAAGGGGATGCCTATTTGTATGAGTTGAATGTGACGGATGGGATATATTTAGGGTCGAATTTGAATGAAGTAAATGAGCAGTTACAGAATGAGAACGAAGTTGAGGTTGACGTAGAAGTTGATGACCTGGAGCTAATGATGGTAGTTATTATGGATTTTCGAAGTTTTCGGCACAGTCTGATATGGTAATCCTCATTTCGAGGTTGGTTAGTTGTTCAAAGATGTCTTTGAGTTTCAAAAGACAGTTAGAACCTATGGCGTTCTCGATGAGTATAATGTTCGATGAAACATAAGACAAAGCTTTCATTACAAAATCACACATGGGGACCATTACAAACAGTGACTATGCACTTCATTAGACAACTACAAACACACAAAACAACCACATACATGTTCGCTATGAAAGTGCAAACCGCAAGTGTACGAGTCGTGTTTAAATAATAAAGTGGACATTTTGAGTCTAAATTGTTGATTCCTCAAGGAATATATATTTTTGATTACACAACTTTAATCAATTTAATTTTAACAATAAAAACAAACACATAATAAAGATTTTGATTTGAAAACGTGAAAGGTAACTAAAAATCTAAAAAATAAGAAAACATAAAAATCTTGGGAATCTCAGATGAAAACATGGTTAGAATTCATGAGTTCGCTTAACCGTCACCTTATTAATTTCTCCACGAGCCAATTAATAAATTACTCGTTTATGATATTAGACCCAATTTTCGAATTTTAGTTAATTTTCTCTCTCAAGTGAAACTAACCCTAATCAATTGATTTAACGTACTATATCTCTATGACGATTAAAACAAAACAACTGTATTAAATATTTGTGAAATTAATTATATAGGTCACCTAGGGTTAGATGTATATTTCTATCCCCTACAAGAACATATGATTTCTACTATATGGTCTAAAATGTACAATATTCTCTCGAACGATGTACAAATTATTAAACATAATCATTTATTGGCCACATAAATGAAAATGCAAGAAATATAATAGTAGATACATGCGGAAATAAGCATTTTAACATTAAAAAACAAATATTAAAGTTATTTAAAGCTAGGTTAACTTTCAACCATAAATCACAACAATAAAACTTAGCCAATTTTATATATGTGATAATAAAGGAAAATATTCGTAACAATCATTACAAATTTGGAGAAAAATTGGATTAAATACAAGAGAAGAGACAGAACCCCATTTGGTTGATTTTTGAATGTGATAAAGCCCTTTGTTCTTGATTTTCCTCAAGAATTCTCCAATTTCTTGATTGAATCTCCTTGTGCTCAAGATTGTATTCCCAAAATACCAAGAAAAATGGAAAGAAAAGGATAAGAAAATGAAAGGAAATGTGGACCAGTAAACTAGCCGATTAGTCTCGCTTACATATATTTGAAGGTCATGTGTATATTATGTACAACACCCAAGAAACATCAAATTTGAATCCAAAATTCATAAAATGTATTTGTTTAGGGTATACTGTTGGAGTTAAGGGATACCGAGTTAAGGGGTATCGCCTGTGGGATCTCATTCTCAAGGTGATAATCAACAGAGATGTAATGTTTGCAAAAGAAAATGTACAAGAGAAAGAAAATGATAGCACTACAAAAGAGAAATCTGAAATTACTACAGTTGAAGTTGGAGACGAATGAGAAGTTATAGAAATAGCACTAGAGCATGAAGAACAAGAATAAGTCGAGTCTAGTGCTCCAGAAGTTCGATAATCAACACGGGAGAGAAGAGAACCAGCTTGGCACTCAAAGTGCATTATGGATGGCAATGTTGCATACTACTTAATGACATAAGATGTAGAGCCATCAACTTTCCATGAGGCTATAAATAGCCAATAAGTTTCTTTGTAGATGCTTGTAGATGCCAGCAATGTAAGAAGAAATTAAAGCTCTTTATAAGCACAAGACATGGGTTCTTGTTCTACTACCACAAGGAAAGAAGACCATTGAAAATAAATGGCTTACAAGATCAAATGAGATGGTAATGACCAAGTGGAGCGATATCGTGCGAGACTGGTGGTAAAGGGATATGCTCAGAAAAAAGGCATTGACTTCAACAAAAATTTTCTCCATTGGTTCAACTCACAACAATTCTAGTCTTGGCGATGTGTGCTACATTCGACTCATACCTGGAGTAGTTAGATGTGAAAATTGTATTTCTTCATGGAGAACTTGAAGAATAAATTTATATGCTCCAACCAGAAAGTTTTGAAGAAAAATGAAAAGAGAACTTGGTTTGCGAGTTGAAAAAATCTCTATACAGTTTCAAATAGGCGTCGAAATGTTGGTATAAGAGATTTGATTCCTTTATCATGAGTCTTGTATGTTGACGACATGTTGGTAGCATGCCCCAACAAAGATCGTACTAAAGACCTGAAGGCACAATTAACTCGGGAGTTCGAAATTAAGGACTTGGGACAAGCAAACAAGATTCTATGGATGCAAATTTACCTAGACAGAAATAATAGGAAAATTTGGCTAAGTCAGAAGAACTACTTGAAGAAAATATTGCGGCACTTCAATATGCAAAGTTGTAAACCAATTTCTACCCCTCTTCCAATATTTCAAGTTATCCTCAAGTATGAGTCCTAATAATGAAGTAGAGTGGATGTATGTCTTGAGTACCGTATGCATTAACACTGGGTAACTTAATGATTGCTATGATCTATACAAGACCAAACATTGCACAAGTAGTGGGAGCGGTTATTCGATACATGGAAAATCCTGAGAGCATTGGAGTATTATAAAGAGGATCCTGAAATATATCAAAGGTGTCTCAAATGATACATTATGTTATGGAGGATCAAATTTTATTGTTAGAGGCTATGTTGATTCAGATTATGCAGGTGATCTTGACAAAAGCAAATTCAACGCGGGTTATGTGTTTACTCTTAATGGAGGAGCTGTAAGCTGGGTTTTGAAACTGCAGTCTATCGTAACTACTATGACCGAAACAGAATACGTGGCAACTACATAAGCTAGTAAAGAGGCAATCTGGTTACAAGTGTTAATGGAGGAGCTCAGACACAAACAAGAGAAGATTGCTCTATTTTGTGATAGTCAAAGATTACTCTATTTTATGATAGTCAGAGCACTTTACAATTGACAAAAAATCCAACATTTCATCAGAAACAAATCACATTTGAGTTCAATATCACTTTGTTCGAGAAAATGTGGAAGAATGAAGTGTGGATATATAGAAAATTCATACAGAGGACAACCTAGTAGATATATTAACAAAACAAATCGGTACTGACAAGTTTATATGGTGTCGATCCTCCATCGGTCTAATGGAAACGTAAATGGAAAGTAGCATGGAAATGGCAAGTGTAGCAAAGATTAAATATTTTTTCCTTTGATAAGACACCAATTGACTCATCATTTCCCTGCTATTTTGGAAAAGTAGTACGGGAGCTGGATGCTGGCTCCTCTGGTAGCCATGACTCAGAAAATAGAAATTACGAAATGCTTCGGACAGATAAGACACAACCAAGAAAAATGTTTGAAATTGTAAGTGTTATTCCCTAAATCTAATCGATTTAGGTTGTAAACACTTTTAATATGTTTAATGCAATTTTTTTGTAAGATCTATTATTCATTTAAATTATATTAAATAATAGAGTATGTAGATTTAATTATTAGTAATTTGTTAATCACAAGAAATTGTGATTGTGAGACACAAATTATAATATGACTGAATCTTAAATTATCAATGGTTGTAAGTAATAATAAGATACAAATATTGTTATTACGAATAGACCATCACGCATGACATTTCTTACTTATGAAGTAAGTAACTAATCTCACAAGTTAAAGTGTGGTGACACTTAAATGAACACGTGAATATTTTTTTATAGAACAAAACACTGGAGACCCGCAGAGAGATTCCACGTGGATAACTATTTGAGTGTCAG
>CAIGRH010181228.1:0-10297 GCA_903798295.1 Fraxinus nigra | reverse complement strand
TTTTTTTTTTTTTTTTTGTGGGACAATTATACTTTATATGTTGCTTCTTTTGTTCGTTGATTGAATATTCTGTGTAGGGTTTTATTCTGTTGATTTAGCTGTGTTGATTATGGACACCCCTGAAATTTTAATGTAGATAGTTTTCTGGCCTGAATTTAATCTGCACTTCGAAAATTTGGATTCTGAAATGAATTCTGAATTGGGTTTTGCAAGATTGAGAACTTCATCAAGTTCTGATATGGAAATTTTCTTTTGAGGTTATGGGCATTTTACACAAATGGGATTTTATAAAATATGTCTGTGGATTGTTTTGGATATATGTAAATATAGAATTGTTTGTTTGTTTTTATTCTTGATATTAGTTTTAATATTGATAACTTCTTCTTCTCATTAATAAGGAGCTTTATGGTAACTAGGTACTATAATCTGTGTGAGCGTGTTGGCACAACTTTTAAGGTCTCCATTGCGTTCTGTCTGAAGTTTTTTGCCCTTAGGGAACATCATAGTTTTCCACTTTCCGATGCAAACTTCCGGCTAATGTTTTTATTGAGATTTTCCTTGAAAAGTCAAAAAATGCAGTTATCTTCATTATGTTGAACAGACATGAGTACTTATATGATGTTAAACTTCAAATGCAATAGATGCACTTAGTGTTAGCCCACATCTTCAGTTTGTCTCGTCTAGGCCATTCAGAGGCACAAGGATGTAACTACATATCCTTACATTGTAATTTGTCAATTTGGATCTATTCTAACTTTGCAGCGTTATATTGAAATTTTGAGGCTCTATCTCTGTTTCTTGCCTCCACTACATTGTATATGTTCGCTTAGGGTGTTATATTTTGCTTGCACACGAACACAATTAAACTAGTTCTATTTTTTGCAGCATTCAAGAAATGGAAATGNAATGCAATAGATGCACTTAGTGTTAGCCCACATCTTCAGTTTGTCTCGTCTAGGCCATTCAGAGGCACAAGGATGTAACTACATATCCTTACATTGTAATTTGTCAATTTGGATCTATTCTAACTTTGCAGCGTTATATTGAAATTTTGAGGCTCTATCTCTGTTTCTTGCCTCCACTACATTGTATATGTTCGCTTAGGGTGTTATATTTTGCTTGCACACGAACACAATTAAACTAGTTCTATTTTTTGCAGCATTCAAGAAATGGAAATGTGACTGCATTGATATGGGGAGCCCTGCCACAACCTCGTTCTGATCGTAGGAAGGACCGGGTAGAGACTAATCCAGAGCAGTTGACTGCTGCATCGGCTCACGCTGAAATATCCTTTTTCGTGATACTTACTCTTCCTTGATATCTTGGTTTTAGTGAAAATTGATGCATAATATGTTTGCTACCTTTGCAGAGTGCAAAGTAATACTGGTTCTCGCTGTACCTAATTTCCCATAATGTAATAAATATTTGAATTCAAACTATTTCTATACCTTACATTTTTTTGGAGCTGAATTTAGTGGATTACAATTGTTACGGAAAAATTAGCTAGTTTCTGCAGGTTCTTACACTTAACTATACCGAAATATGTGGAGCGAAAACTCACACAATGGGGAATATGGTTCACATTTGTTTGTGTCTTGTGTTATAGCACAGAGTTACCATGGCAACAGGAATAACAACCAGGGTGATTGGTTGGTATCATTCACATCCTCACATTACTGTTCTACCCTCTCATGTTGGTGAGCTTCTCAATAATGCTTCTAAATCTAATTGTACCTATTTTTACTGGTTTATAATAACTCATTATTTGTTAAACATCAAGCAGCCGGCATATTGTGGGATCAGTCGAATTCATGATGAATCTACTAAAGTCCATTAAAACCAATACAACTAAATATGTTTCTTCTCTTTTATGAGATCTTAAGTAGCAGTAAGTAATTTTCAAACGACCAGCATGTTGACTTGAACTTAGTGGTATAAAATCTTATGGATTCACTGGTGTTGCTTTTTTCACTGAAAAGTTTAATTAATTTTGTCAATTGATTGGAAAAGCCAGTTAATGCCCTATTCTATAGAAAGGTGCTTAGATAGCGAGCAACGTTTCTAAATCATCATCACTGAACATAATGGTTGAGATAGAATTCTTTTTTATACTTTCTAAAACAGCATCATGGATAAGGTGACCAAACTTTAGACGTGATAATGGTCACCTTTTTAGAAGGGGTTTAGTTGCTTCATGGAAATTAGCTAGTCATTTCCTAGGATGCTTTTTAGAATATTAGTTCTTTGTAAGCATTAATAATTTTCTGGTCACTTGAAATTAGTGTATTTATCAGTTGTCCCATGTGATTTTTTCAGACGTGCGGACTCAGGCTATGTATCAACTGTTGGATTCTGGTTTTATTGGGTTGATATTTTCATGTTTCAGTGAAGATGCACAAAAGGTTTGTGTTAGTTTTCTATTGAGATATCTTTGCAAAAAATGCCTTCTGATATTAACTTAAATCATTGTAGGTTGGAAGGATTCAAATCATCGCGTTTCAGTCTTCTGATGGGAAGCAGAATCACATTGTTAGACCTGTTTCTATTTCCCCACAACAGAAAAGTTTTATAGATATTGAATCATCGTTAAGTTCATCACAGAACACAGTGACTAGATCAGGCTCTATCAAAGAAAGTATCGAACAAGATACTGGTGATTCCGGTGCAATTATTAACAAACATTTGGTGGGTCTGATTTCCCTGCTTTTCTTCTGTATCTATTAGGAAAGCTTTTTCCTTTTAATTTTTCTTTTTCAACTGTGGTACCCAGTCTTTGATATTCTGAGTTGAAACATAGCCATACTTACTGCCTCGATTGAGGAAAAAAATTTAATATTTTGGATGTGTCTGTTTATCAAATTTTTGTAAAGAGTTTGCTGTTTTGATACTTGTCCCCTCTTAGACTGACAACTGTCACTTTTGATTCAGAATGCTATTTGTTTTTACTTTTCATAGCTGATGTACGTCAATTGTAACTGATTGGGTAGGATAAATCACATGACTTGGGAGGATTTTCTGGGAATGCCGATGCCCGAATGTTAGACAATTACAATGCCAACAATATAAATAATGCAATTCATGATTTAGATCCCATGGAGATGTCAGATGGTATGCAGGAAGCAATGCACCTTTCGAATTTGGAGATGAGGTAAAATGAGTATTCTTCACATCACTTTCTATCCTATCTTCAAACTTGTTTTTATTGTTTTCAAGCATTAGCATTTTAAAAGTTAGCTTGATTTTAGCCCAATGTGTTGGACAAGTTTTCAAAAAAGAAGCAAAAAGGAGCAGCCAGTAAGAAGAAGACGGACAATCCAGAAGTGAGAAAACGAAAGACAACTGACAGTATCAGTATCCATGCTAATTAAGCAACAATAATTGTATTCCTGTAACTGTTCAACGAAGCTGGAAAATCTTACTGAGCTTGCTTAATTCCTTAATTAAATGATAAATTTGAAAAAGAAAACATGACAGCAGTTGCTCTCATGTCTTTGAATTCCTATCTAAAGGATTCGAAGATCTCCCTTTATTGGCTATTTGGCTCATGATTGTACAAGTTATTATGGGGAATAGCACTTGCAAAATGATTTTTGAAATCTTGGAGACATTTTTTTCGCTTTTCCTTTTATCATTTCCCAATATCTTCTTGCATTGATGTATCTCAACCTTTCCAATATCTTGCAATGGATGCCGAGAGTATCTACATGGGTTTCAGAGGAAAAGTTGAGATGTGCGAATATGTATAGCTTTCTCACCTTGATAAAAGTAGAGTATAGGTACCTTTAAGTAGGTAAAAAGGTGGATAAGGTAGGGAATGCACTTGAATTTTGTAGTGATAATGTCAATTTAGTATTATTTAATGTGAAAAATTACTCTCTCAAGGAAAGCAAACATTATTTTAAGACATCTAAACATATAAGAAGGATCTTGGAGACATTATCAACAATTACATATTTATATTTATTAATGGAATTAAATTACCTTTTTGTTGGGAGAGTGAAAAATGAATGTGGATAAAGCTGTTGTTGAAGAAAACGTTCTGAGTCTTTATCTGCTTAGTTGCTGAATTATGCCATTTGTCTTGACTGCTCATTATGCATAAAGTTTTGTTGAAATTTTTGAAGTTTGTAAAGTTGAAAAGCATAACATAGAGGGTAAAGCTTAATGTTATTTATGAATGGAATGTGTTAGCTTCAGGTACAGAACTGGAAGGACACCAAAATTCTTTTACATATTCTATGGGAATTTAGGCTTCGGCTATCTATGTAGTAGAATTAGTGCATTTTAACTGCACAAATGAATTTGGTGGACTACCAGAAGAAATCAAATTAGGTGCTTTATTGAAAATTGAGTGTTTGATTATGATACTGAAGTACTAAAGATGTTTATATGATGCTTTGAATACTCGTTATCTCTTTTCTTGTATTAAATCTCAGCTCAATTATTTTGTCTGTCTTTGTTTGTAAGTTGCATTCAACTCAAATCTCTGGAAATCTTACATGCATGTATAGATGATATATTTGTAGCCCAAATAACGTAATTGGTCTGTTTCTATAAATTTGGATCAGTTAATGTGTCTTCCCTGTTATAATATTTCATTCAAAAGATATAGAAGAGATTCAGTTCCTTTCCTTCCCGACTCTGGTTTCTTACTGCATTTGCTTTTATTCGTTGTTCACTCATAACAATAGAGGTGGCATTTTTTAGTATATTTAACAGTTGTCAAATAATGATGTTCTCTATATGAATGCTTTTGTTTCCTGGCAGTGGTGCAGAATTTGTGAGAAAGGAAATTCCTCTTCATGTACTACCAACCTCGTCCCTTCTCAATCTGGACTCACCACTGTCTTCATTTACAAATCTTCAGCGTGTTTTATATGAAGAGGAGCGGACTGCTTATAAACAAGCAATTGTTCAAACCATGAGGTAACATTATCCGACTTGATTGAAGCATGGCCAGTTCATTCTTATTTCATTACACTCATTTTGTCCAACTTTGGTAGGGAAGGAAAAGTGCACCCGCTTACTTATATACATCACACATCAACTTATCAGGCTTCCATGTGCAAAATGATAGAATATTGGTAAGATGCAGTACAACCTTTTGCACCAGAAACTTTGGCTTGACATTTGCTTATATTTATTATGTTAATTGAACTGCAGCTTAAGCCCTGCCATAAATGTTCTTCAAGATCAGTTAAGAGAGAATGAAGTTCGGGTAATGATCATTTTAAATTTTTTGTCTTGTAGCATTTCTTTTTCCAGTTTCATATTGTGAATTAAAGAAAGAAACAAAATAAGAGAAAGACCTACCTATCTAGTTCAATGCCATCTGGGTTTCCCTTTAAACTCGAGCCTTTTTCATATGCTAAAACTGTTGGGGGAAGTTTTAATTGTTTTTGCTGAAAATTTAAGCGTGTTTGAGCTCCATTTTTTGGATAAGAATGCATTTTGGAATAGTAGATTGATGGAGAATGTGTTGTTAAAAAATAAGGAAAAATTTTAGGTTTGCGTGTAATATTATTTTATTGAAGAATGTATGGTTGAAAAGAAGAGAGAAAAATGTATTTTGAAAATAATGGGAAATGTTATTTCTTGGAGAGTGAAATGGTTTACAGCTTCCTGAAATGATACTGAAGCTCTCTCTTACCAAATACAACAAGGAAGTTAATAATATAGAGAATTAATTTGTTCTATTTATTCCTTGCTTGATTTTCTGAAATATTTATGGTTCTGAAACATTTCTTTTATTCTCTAATCCCTTTTTAATACCAAAATGTACAAGATTTCCTCTTGTTTGCGTGTTTATTCGGTCATCTTTATCTAGCAGGATGCTACAATTTTACATTGTATTTTTTTTATTTTTGCTGCAACAGTTAAAATTGCTTGCTGATGAAGCCAAGGTTTTGGAGTCGGAGATTTCACGAGGAAGCGAATCAAATTCTTCACCTCGTTCTCCATCCCACGGGCATCGAGGTAGTCCATCTGGTCATAGAGACTTGTATCCCACTGCTTTCAACCAAACTAGAAATGTTGGGGGTCCTGGTAGCCGAAGCCGAAAAGGATCTTAGTTCTATATCAGAACCAATCTAATCTAGTCAGAGATTGTTCTATGTACCATGTTTGGCTTTTTTGCTTCAATTGAGCCACCCTTTTGTTAGTTTCCCATGTTCTTGCTAAATCTTGCACAGGTTTATGCTTTTTGTGGGATTTGTATACTGTACTTTTTTGTGTCCTCTATGTGAAAACTGCCTATGCCAATCAAGGTCGTACGGGTATATAAATATATTATTGAAAATTCCAGATGCATATACTTTTCAAAACAAGAAGTTATTTTTGTTGCAGAGAAATTGTTTGGACACAAATTATTTCAAATTAATATTTATTTCAATGTTAAGCTTAGAAAAACATGCTGATATCCTGTCTTTTACCTTGAGTGCGTTGCATTAGATCACATAAGGAATTTATTTAATTCTATTCAGTGGACTGGACCAAAAAAAAAAAAACTCAAATCAAGTCAAATAATTGGTTTCAAACTAGTTTTGTCAATTTGGATCCTTAAATAAGTTGAATCAAACCGTATATAAATGTAACAAAAAATCTAATTCTCTGTAAAGGAATATGATTCTGGTATAAAGAATTATAATTTATTAGCTCTATCAGAACAGCAAAATAGAAAGAATTATGCGGAAGGGTATATGTTTCTTTAAAGTAGTTGATGAGATTTGACGATTTGCCTTCTGCAATTTTATTGTCGTGTTTAAATTTTTTGACAGTTATAATCCTTTTTTTTTTACTCTTTTAAGTATTCTGTTTGTTTACATAGTGAATTCATCATTAATACAACCTTCATTTTTTGTTCTAAATATCCATTAACTTTTTACTTACGAGTTATTGACATATAGTTGGCTTTAATATTAGAGTTTTGATTATAACAAACAAGTTAATCATGTCTACTAACAATTGATTTAAAGTGATCATAATTTTTGACGTATTTAATAATAAATTGATCGATCACTGTTAAAAGATCAAAACTATCATTACAAATTGGACTTCACAAAGAAGGTCCGGTCGACACATTTCAAACATTCAAGTCAAAATCCTTCATGATGAGAGCTTAAGAGCCAACTTCAAGAAAGATCAAAGACTAGGCTCTTAGATCAAATGCAAATGTACGAATACTTTGATCTTTAGCAATAAACGACAAAAGTTCAAAACTATTTTTTGCACCAAAAAATATTTTGTTAACATTTGCATAAAATGATTTGATCGAGTTAAATTTGATTTTCAAGATGATATTTAAACTTAGATTATATTTTCAAAATATTATTTATCTTTAAAAACTAGTTGAAAGCGATTTCTAAAAATTTGAATGTTCAGATTGAACGGATCAACCGAACCGGTCGAACGAATTGTAGATAGATCGACCAATATTTCAACGTTGCAAAATTTGGATGTTCAGACTTGTGACCTTGTACTATCCAAAGACTATATTTTTGGGTCATTTGGACTTACATATGTCGACCGATTTATCATTTGAACTTACAATTTTTTTTTTTACAAATTATTCTTTATAAATAGATTCTATTTTGCAATCAATGTACGGTCTTTGAAGTGCATTAAAAAGAGAAATATTTTGGGCAAATCTTTGAACTTGTATCGCATTTATTTCTTTTATATCTTCATATTGAAAAG
Source organism: Fraxinus nigra (assembly GCA_903798295.1). Classification (NCBI taxonomy): domain Eukaryota; kingdom Viridiplantae; phylum Streptophyta; class Magnoliopsida; order Lamiales; family Oleaceae; genus Fraxinus; species Fraxinus nigra. The sequence goes on along the minus strand of CAIGRH010181228.1, from coordinate 2,602 downwards.
TCTTGATTGATTAAATCAAACTTTTAAAACATTATATTCATAAAAGTTTCTCATCTAGCACTTGAGTTATTGTTCATTGCTACTTATTGAAGTGTTAGTTTCTCTTGATACTTAATTTATTTTTATTATTTCTAAGAAAGAAATTTTATTGTAAAACTATTTCTTTAAACCTTTGGGGTCATATTGAGATCTTTTTAAAGATCAATATTGTATAAAGATACGTATTATTTGTTTGTAAGTCATCGAAAGAATTATAAATGTTTTGATTACACCATTAAGTGAACCAATATCGTGAAAATGCCCTACTCGTGATTCAGAGCTTGATAATGTAAGATGTAGATAATTGATTTAGACCTGACCTCTATAAATATTGTTGACGATAGAAATTTGATCAAGAAATCCTCTCACATAGTCAGGATTTTCACTTTCTAAACTCACTAGCTTTGATGCTTAAACTTGAAGCAGGAATGGAAATGGCTATTTGAATTGCATGTCTTTCTCTTCAAAAGTAGGAATTTTTATAGATTTTCTTCAAAACTTTAGGGTAATTCGGTCATTTTGGAAAATGGCAGATGGCAGCCTCCTATTGGCTAATTAATTACTGGTCGTGTCAAGAGTATCACGTTTTAGCCCATGTGTATTTTATTAACAACCTACAGATAGCTTGGATAGGAAAATTTTATTCAGGAGTGATCCGCTTGCATTTAGTCAAATTACAAAGCTACCATTATCCACCAACATGAGGCTTAGGCTGTTACGAGCTATTACAACTCGTAATATCAATGCATTACATTGGGGACTTATGATTTCCTGTTCATCATTACTATTAAATGTAATTGAAAGAGATGCAGTTTGAGGATTACCTTGAATCCAATAGTTTTCCCTTTTGGGATTTTTAACAACTCAGGCATAATTCCTTTGTGCATCCATTGTTTTCCCGTCAACATAGGGACCTCCAATTATAGTATGGATCTCTTTCAGAAGAGGTTGACAGTATGGGTTGCATGCCGGTGCTCATGATGAATTCGTGTGCCTTAACTTACCTTTGTGGCCTGGTCCTATCTCGCTTGAGTGTGGGGGCTTTCGGTCTTCAAAACTCTCATGCATCTAGCCTTGCTGACTTTACAGCTTTGCCATCATGATTACTTCAAAGCATTCGTTCATGTCATGGTCCCTGCTATAATGAATTTTACAAAATTTACCTTTCAATTTTTAAGGTGCATATGTCAAGGCTTTTCCCTTGAGAGCTCGCCCTACTCTATCTTCCTTTGGTTCTTTATAGTATCTTGCCTTTGGATTTCATTTTGTATCAGGCTTACAAGCTGGTGTTAGGAGGTTGGATTCCACAAGGCGTCTTGAGTCGTCTCGTCAGATATAGTTTTGAAAACAATCAGCTCACTAATGAATCGCGTAAGTTACCTCTTAAGGGATTCTCCTTCCTCTTGCCTCATGTCATTTAGCTCCCGCACCCATTAATTTTTCATTCTCATTCTTCATTTCAACCACATATTCTTCAAATAAAATAATATTACACATAAATTAAAAACTTTTCATCATTTTTCCACAACATATTGTCACATCAATCACTATTCCAGAATTTCTATTCTCCTCAAAATGAGTTTCAAACAGGGGCTTAGTCTTGTAGTTGGGGCTTGTCCAATCCTACCACTTGCAAATGCTCCTAGGAAGGCTTCTTTAAGCGATGACCAACTTCGAATTGATCTTAGCGGTAACTTGCTATACCAACGTTTGGCAAGTCCATCCAGTATCAAATAGAAGCCTTGGCAGTTGAGCCTAGGGCTCACTTTCTTCAATTGTATTTGTATCATATATTCACACAAGTGGTACGTAGGATCGCCCTTACCACTATATTTCTCCATAATTGGGCTGACAAATTTATCCGAAACTGGTTCTTCTTTGATTTTACTATAGAATGGTAGATACTCATCATCGAAATCTAACTCATATGACCTTATATGTCGATTCTCAGATTCCTTAATATATAGGACTATTACAAGAGGCATTGATCAAACTATTCACTCTCCAAAGTTCTCGATGACTACACTTCCCATCACGTGAGGTAACTTCTTTCGAAAACCTCTATTCTTATTCATGCGCCACCACTTGCGCTACCTCTTTGGTGGCTTTTGTAGGGTTTTGACACTTGTAGATTGTTATTATCGTTGCAAAAGGGCTATCAGCTAGACCCATTTCATTTCCTTCAAATTCACCATGCGCTCTAATCTTTATGTTCTTGATTTTTGCCCGTAGAGAGGCATTCTCCACTGTCAGTGCCTTTAAGCTCTTTGTCATTGTTCATGAAATTTCGCAAGTGTACGGATCATGACAAGTAATAAAGTGAATTTATCAAGTTCGAATATCATCCCACATAGACTATTATATACTATAAAGTTTTAAACTAACCCAGCTTCAATTTAAATTAAACTGGTAACTAATGATCAAATCAAATTGTATTTTCTAAACGAAGTTCTAATAAATAAAATAACAAACTCAAATTTAAACTGTAGATAAGATTATGTAATTGGATAGTTAGGATTTTCGATTTCACTTAGGTTATATCATACATGTAATTCCAATTTAT
>CAIGRH010181198.1:0-16598 GCA_903798295.1 Fraxinus nigra | reverse complement strand
TAAAATTTCGGAGTATTACATCCCAATGCGTAACGATAGATCAATGGTCGAGATCACTCCAAAATTAAAAATTTGGAAGAAGCTCAATGACACGAGACGTTTCCGTTCGGGTTCCGACGAGATATCTGAGATACGATTGTATATTAATAACCAATCGCTATGAACTTAAAGTTGTTATAAATTAATACGAGAAAATGATATAACTTGCTTCAAGTATTTAAAGTTGTATTAGTCTTCTATTGTTACATGTTGGGGGTATTTATAGTGTTACAAACGAAATGGTGACATTTAGATGAAATTACATGTGGCCCCATCCCCTTAGTCAAAGCATCAAATCCTAGCCATCATGTTGACTTTTCAACTTTACAAATCATTTAATGCTCTTACATCCTATTGATAAGACAAGACACAAATACACTTTTTTACAAGGGTCACATCAATCATTCAAGTAAGATTTATGTAATAAATTCAATATCTTTGCACGTAGGTCGTCAGTAGCTAGTAGAACCTCAGACCTATATCGCGTCGGCATATCCACTTCACATTACTTTAGCATTATAAATTGGCACAGGGCCTCGTCTCTGTTGCTAGTGAGTTAGGTATGAGTGGGTCCATAACTGAACCGGCTCGGCCATGTGGCCGTACTGGTAACAAGTTGTAATAGTCCATTCTCATGTCGTCAAATAAATATTGACTTCTCTTTTCTAGAATTAGCTTTGTCTCTATTATTAGAAACCTACCCAACCTAAAGTTCATATTTTTATAGAACTAAATCATGGTATAAATAACATTTTCGCTTTTGTTACCGATGAACTATTCTATCCATGCTTTTTGATATTCGATTTGACAATTGACATTTGTTTATGTTGGACAAATAGATAAGTGATTAGCCTGTATTTTTAACCACTTTATAAGCATACATAGAAAGAATAAGTTGGTCACGAGATTCATTCCCCAATAAAAAAATGTAATAACCAACTTGCTTATGTATGATATATCACTTATTACACAAATATACTTTATAATAGTATAATTTATTTTAACAACCTTTTGATATTGTATGACACAACAAGATGGTGGAGTTGCAACAATTACAAGCACAACTAGAAGATGATGCATGTCATGGATGAAGCAGTAATATGTGCTCAAGTTCTTGGTAGAAGTGCTAGAACTATTTCTGGGGTATGACGTACTCCACACAAGTCATATAACAACACATCCACAACTCCTAGATTTATACAAGAGTTGGAAATTCTTACAAAACAAGCTAATGAGAAGGAAAATGACACAATGCCTTGAACAACATGCGTTACTTATTCAGAGCCATGATGCACAAATGGATTTAAGTCAGCATCCTCCTACATGATTGACCAATGATCCGCCTCCATCGCCACCATCATTTGATGTTATAGTGCTATAATTATATTATTCAAATTACATAGAAAATATGAAAAGTTATTTTTTTGTACGAAAAGTAATATTGTACATTGACCAAACATTGGTCGCTATCTAAGACGTTTTACCAACTATTTATTTGTCGTTGAATGCTAAGATTCAATGACCAATTGTGAGTTGGTCGATACATTCAGTACATTCGTGCAATCCATTTGGTCGTTGATATTTAACCTTTACCAACCAATATTTAGTCCCCGAATGTTGTGGAATTAGCGACTAAAGAGTGTTCATTGATTGTTTTTATATTTACCGACCAATATTGAGTTGGTCGCTAATGACCTTCAACGACGATGAACTAGCGACCAAACCACCCATCTAAAAATCAAACTAGTCGTGAGCATCTGGGTTGCCTTTTTTCGGAGTGTAAGTTAAGTGTACTAGAGATGTACTTATTAAGCTTTTCCAGAAGCTTCCTTCTAGTCACTAAAGGTCTTTAGCGACCAATGTTTATCTTTTAGTGGCTAATATTTTGGGTTGCTAAAGTGCCCTTTTTTTTAGTAGTAATAGTAATCTCTTCCTATGAAAGGAATAAGTGGTTGTACTTAGAATGATGAAATACAAAAGAAACCATGAATAGAGAGGATAATATCCATAATCGAAAAGTGAATTCCAAAAAGTAGAAAAATTTTAGTGATTAAGCTCTAACTAATTTATAAATGTAATAATTCTCAAGTATGGGGATAGTAATTATCCATACATCTTTTTTTCCGAAGGCTTTAATAATCCAGCTCACAAGATATTGCAAGACTAACTAGATTTGTATTTGCAATATGGGTCAAAATTACAAAGTGACTTCTCAGTTTCCTATTAATCTAGTTTCCTAAAAAGCAACACTTATAATTTCTAGATATAGGGTTTATTTGAGCCCAATTTTTGGGAGAAATAGATTTTATTTTATAGTGATTTTTTAGAGGATGTATGGATACAAGTAGGAAAATAGTTTGGGTTTACGTGTAAAATTATTTTTTTTGTAAGAATGAGTGGTTGAAAATGAGTTTTTAAATATAAAAAATCAAATTGGGGCCTAGGTTCTTTCCATGCATCAATGCGCTTACAGGCATTTTCACATATACGTTGTTAACCTAAAAAAATGAGCCAATAGAATCTCGATTGTATCCTCTCCATGAGACATCACTTGCACAGTAAAACACACCATGAGGAGGCAAACACCATCGGCCAAGAAAATGTTCAACGACCATTTGCACTTTGATGATCAAGTCAACCGTTGGATAAGAGAAAATATGAGTGCAAGATACAGAGATCGGGTTTGGCTAAGGTTTGGTTGCTTACCTTGATTGTGAAAATAGATCACCCCCAACATACACATATAGGGAAATGAAAATGAGCCAAAAGGGGCTAAGCGAATGGGCCAAATCCAAGCCCAAAATGCAATTGTTTAATTAAGTAGGTTCAATAAATTGAATAGCCAATGTCACGTCGGCATATATGAGACATCCTCCATCTAAGCATACCATATAATTCATGGGGTGTAACAATAGTCCCTCAAGTTTGAGTCATATATTTATATACAGGTCGGACTTGAAAGACAAGTTGTCAAGTGGCAAGGTCTTACAAATTGCCTCATAAATATGAGTACATCCAATAAGTGAGGGCTTACAAACTATCTTAAAAATATGCATCGGTCTAAAATAGGTGAAGACTTAAAAATTTCTTCGAAGATAGATATCTCATGTACTTTACCAAAAGTTTTGAGAGCATCTTCCCTATACTATTGACTAAAACAACCTATAATATAACATAATATTTCCACTGCACATATATAAAAAAAAATTGTTGCCCACTTGCCCTTCACATACTCATGACGATGAAGTGAATAATGACAAATAAATTTTCTTTTAGATATAATATCTAGAGAACCTATCATGTATCAAGGTAGATCATGTGCTTGCACAACCTAGAGTAATAGTATTGCTAATAAAAGCAATTAATACGATGTCAATAATAAAATGATTGTGTAGGTAACAGGGCATATATATTGATTTTAATTAAAATAGTGTCATGAAATGCTAGCAATGATGTGGCATGCGTACTTGACAATAATAATATAATGCATATGTTATCAATAATAATATAATGATACTAATATACTAGTATCCCAAGTTTAGGTATGAATATTCATATAATGTGTGACATTTTAGATGAGGACGATGCTTTGAAGATAAGTAGCTACGATGAAGCTAATGCAAAGATAAGACTCTGGATATAAGGAGCTGTGATAAGCTGATGTAGAGGCAAGACTCTGAATATATAAGCAGTAGATGCGATGCTATGAATGTAAGCAGTTGTGATAAGCAATGCTTTGAATGTATAAGTAGTAGAGGTAAGACTTTGAATGTAAGTAGCAGAGGCGATGATCTAAATGTGGATAGTAGAGGCAATGCTCTAAATGTGATTAGAAGATGCGATGCTTTGAGTGTATAAGTAGTGGAGGTGATGCTCTAAGTGTACAAATAACAGAGATGATGCTCTGGATGTAAGTAATAGAGACGATGCTCTAAATGTATAACTAGCAGAGTCGATGCTCTTGATGTGAATAGTAGAGTTGATGCTTTGAATGTATAAGTGGCAGATGCGATCCTCTGAATATAAGTAGTATGGATAAGTTGACGTCCTTATATGGGGATGATGTATCCATGTCAAGGGCTTCCTCCTTTGGGTTTTTTCCAGCCATAATAGGCTTTATGGTAATGCCCCGAGAATTTTAGAATAAAAATTTATTTGCTCTATATATTATATTTTATTATTTTGAAATTTTAGGACTAAAGTGAAGTATGTTTTAAATTATTATGTTTTGCGTCAGATGTTTGGATTTTGATAGAATGATGATAAGTATATCAATATTGAACTCGTTGAATAGCTCGTATTTAATCATTTATTTTAGGCTCGAGAAAAAGCTAGGCCCAAGATATTGTAGCTCTAAGAATGGATGTCTTCATAATTAATTAAGTTGGTTTAGGATTTAATGTATAGGTGGCAGCCATGTTTCACGTGTGGAAAAAAAAAAGTTAATGATTATCCTATATTTATTTTGATAAAGATTAAAAGTTAAATTGTAATCTTGTTTGTAGAATGTAAGTACTAGCTTTCAATCAAAGTACATGTGTCTTATCATGATTTGTTTAATCCCAATCCCATATGAACATTTCGTTTGTTAGGGTAGATAAAGTGAAATTGAAAATCTTGGCTATGATTGGGCAATAGTTTTAATAGTCAAAGTCTGGACGCCATGTCCCATTAGCCCTTTTTATAATGAAAGATAAGAACACATTACTATTAAAAGAAAAGATAAGAGTTTGATTGGTTAATACATGCATGTGATAATAACAATCTAATTATGATTAAATCAAATAAGTTCTGTTGAAGTAAAACGTATATATTACTCTTGTCTCACCTATATAAAGTACACGTACCTCTACACATTTCTACAGAAACTTCAGAAAGTTTTCTTTATCTAAGAAAAGAAATAGTGTAGGCAAAAGATAAAAGGATTTGGGACATGACTTTTGGATTTTTGTCATTCGACCATTTGAGGTAAGATACCATGTGTAAGTTGATCTGTTCTTGTAATATTATAATTTTTACGTAATTTATTTCATGAAATGCTAATTGACCTATGAGTCTTAATGAAATGAAATGTGAGATTTCTTTCGGGTTTTATCAATTGTTTGCACATAAATGTGTTAGAGCATTCGATTAATCTCCGACTGCTCTCGATGAAATGGTGGTATGGAATGTCACAGATTTATGTTTATAAATTTATTATATTGTTTTGCACACATGTATTCTTCTAGGTTTAAAATACTCATTCCTTCAAAATTCTAACTTTTCAAGTTAGATTGGTTCAACGTTGATGGTGGTTGAATAGTGCGCATGTCGCCAAGTAAAACGTTTTCAAGGGAACTACAAGTAATTAGTTTTTTTTTCTTTTTCTTTTAGGGACTTTGTATTTCTTATATTTCCAATGAACGCTTAAAATCCCGTGTTTTAATGTTTTTGGATTGATTTAATTTAATATTATGAAATTTATTGAAATTTAAATTTTTAATTAAATATTTCTGCATCATGTATGATTTTGATATAATATCGGTAATACCTCAAAATTTAAGTCAATAAAATTTGTGGCGTTACATTTATCTTCGTAGGTAATAAGGTGGCCTACCCCTCTCTTTATGAAATGGTAAATGACATCTTTGCATGGTAGATGTTTAACCTATGCCAAGGGCCTTCTGTATAGTGGATGGTTCATCCATGTAGGAGATCATATAAGCTCTTTGAAGATAAGTATACATGATATAGTTGATGGAGAAGCTTTGAAAGATAGAAAGGTGTAATGCAGTCCATGCAGAGGCATGATGAGCTCTCTGAAGATAAGGCAAAGACATGTCTCTGAGTATGTAAGCAGCTTGTGAAAAACTGATGTACGTGCACGATAAAAATGCATTTGTAATGCAACAACTTGTATAGTAAGACATCTTTGCAGAGCGATGAATGAATATCAAGTTGGTGGCTCATTTTGAGCAATTAGAGACTTATAAGCTGGTCTCGAATGGATGAGGCCTTATAAATGTACTCGACGATAGTGAGAATCTCTCACTAGAAGCATAAGCACAATCATCTCGTATGGCGAAGCATTTGGAAGTGAGAAACAAATATGGAGCAATAGCTCTCTAGAACTATCGGAGACTTATAATCTGACCTCAAGTAGACGATGTCTTATAGCCAAGCTTGACGATAGTAAGTGGCGAGTAATAAACATCTTGCGAGCCAATCCATATGGTAAAGCGAGGAATAAACATCCCGTGAAGCGAGAGATAAACACCTCGCGAATGACTCTAAAGACTATCGGAAACTTATAAGCAACCTCAGATAGATGAAGTTTTATAGCTAAACTCTACGATAGTGAGAGATGAAAAAATAAACATCTCGCGAATCAGGAATAAGCATTTGGCGAGGTGAGGGATAAACATCCTGTTAAGCGAAGAATAAACATCTCATGAATAGCTCTTGAAGTATTGGAGACTTATAAGATACCTCGAACAGACGAGATCTTACAATTAGACTCAATAATGGTGAGAGGCTAGGATCAAATATCTTGCGACACCGAAATAAACATATCGTGAGGCGGGGAATAAAAAACCCATGAGGTGAGGAATAAACATCTTGAAAATACTATCGGATACTTAAGCGGCCTTGAATAGATGAGGTCTTGTAGTTAGGATCAACAATAGTGAGAACAGAGTAATAAGAATCTCATAAAGGCACGAATAAGCATCGGCAAGGGGGAATAAATATCCCACGAGAATATCGACCTATCGAAAACTTATAAACAATATTGGATAGATGAGGTCTTACATTTAGGCTCAATGATAGTGACAGGCGAGGAATAAGCATTTTGCAAAACTAAAAATAAACATCTCATGAGGTGAGAAATAAACATCCCGCAAATAGTTCTCAAACCATCCACCATGCAAGGATGTCATTTACCATTTCGTAAAGAAATGGGTGGGACCACTTTAATACCTACTAGGACAAAGCATTCTATGGATAGATCAAACACCATGGAGGAAGCCCTTGACTTAAAGATGTAAATGAGCCGAACAGAGCCGAGCTGAGCTGGCTCACGAGCTGAAGTTTGCAGCTTGGGTAAAAATGGATCAGCTTTTTTTGGCTCGATCTATGACCAGAGCATCACCTCTACAATTCATGACCAAGAGATTACGTCAACTTATATCAAGAGCATCGCTTTTGCAACTTATGTTCAGAGCATTGCCTTTGCAATCTATGTCAAGAGCATCACAAAAACTTATGTCTAGAGCACCGCCTCTTCTGTTATATATTCAAAGTCTCGCCTCTGTATTAGCTTATCACAGCTGCTTATATCTAGACTCTCGTCTCTACTTCAGCTTTATCGCATCTATGGATGTACGAAGAACTCCGTATTCTTCACCAACTAGAACTCTAGTCACCTTTCCTTGATCTTCAGCAACTCTGACAGATATGAATGTAGTAGCAGTCTGGTATTTGAATTATGTATCAGATGTTTTTCTCAGCAAAAGCCAATTATAAGACAAAGGTTGAAGCCAAATACATGAAGAAGATCTCACAGCATATGTTTCTCTCAATGTTCAACCCTGTAAAAGATGTTCAAAGACGTTTGGATATATATAGATAGGTTAAGGAATGAATAGGCCGGGCAAAAAGACTTTAAAAAAACAAATTAAAAATTTCCCAAACAACACTGTTTCTCGAGTGAAGGCGATGCGACAGTGTAGCGATGAGGTTTTTATTTCTAAAGCTCGAGCCAAACCTTGGCAACAGTCTAGCGAAAATTCACGCCTTTTGTTTCTTTCTTTTTCCATTCTCGAACCTTAGACCTAGAAATCATACTTTTGACAAATTGCACATTACTCCTTAACTTCTTACAACATAACAATTCTAATCTTTTTTGTTAACATAATAACCAATTACATATAAAAACCTAGCAAATAACACAACTATTATCTTCAAATTGTAAAGAATAACCATTCTCTAGAAGTTACCCAACACTTAGTAAATTCTGATCCAAATACGACACGCGCATAACATCCCGAATAAGTGTTGAACCCTTCTTTGTTTCAACTGCAATTACTCATTTTCCTTTCACTTCTACAAAATCTTCATTTCTCAATCTCACTTTTGAATTTGTATTCTCCATATCAATGAAGATATTTCCATTTGAGGTCATATGATTGGTGCATCAATTATCCAAAAATCATTGAGTTTCTTGATACTTTGAACAATTTGAACTTGAGAAATATGAATCACTTTTTAATTCTTGTGCCTCAAAGAAGCATAAAATAAGTTTGATTCACTCTCATTCTCTGCTACATAATTAGCTTGTTCGGTGCTCTTTACTCTACAAGTGGATCAAACTTTTCCGGCAAACTAATCAGAATTTTGTCCACCATTTTTTCATTTAAAATCTTCTCACCATATGACTACATTTGATTTACAAGTTCATTGAATCTATCGGAAAATTCTTTAGCACATTCATTTAATCTTCATATTTTTGAATTCCCTTTTAAGAGATTGGAGTTTAATGGATCTTACCTTCAAATCTCCGTGATACTCTTTTTTAGGATTTCCGAACTTCATTGGATTTTTTTGCCATCGTTATTCTTGGAAAAATTGAATCAGTCACAGCTCTAAGTAGCAATGAAAGAGCATTTTCAGATTGTCTACATTCTTTAAGTTTCTTCTTCCTGGCATCCGATAACACTTATTTATTTTCAGGTTCTTAAAACCCATTTCTACCATATTACATAGATCCACGGGGAATAAATGAAGTCTTCATCTTTACACACCAAAAATGATAGTTTTGCCCATAAAAAATCGGAACAAATGAACCGCTTGTACTCGTTATCTTCTTTTCTGCAAAAGCCCTCTTTTTCAATAAACCTTTGCTCCTAAATCTTAACTTCAATGAAATGATATAACCTGCAAACTCTGATACCAAAAAGATAATGGTAGAGATTACAGTTTTGAGTAAAACGCATTGGTTTCACCCGTATAAAAGCAGGGGAAAATTTGTGCTTCACAGGTTTCATTTCTATGAAAGTAGAGGAATCTGGTTTCAGCTTTATGAAAATAGGAGAATACAGTAATGATTGAAATAGAGGAAAATTAGAGACGAAAATGAGGAAAACAGAGAAAGGAGAAGAACAAGAGTTTTTCTTTCTTCACAAGAATTCTTATACAAATCTCGTTACATTATTAGGGCATATTTTTACTACGTATACAAATTAACTTTAAAACATACTGCAAATTACATTTTTGGCCCTAATTTGTTTTACAAATTTCTTTGACTTTTCTAGTAAAAATACATAACATATTAACATGATAAGAACATTATTTGCATGGTCCATCCGTAAAGCTACCACTCCAAGCCTAAGGTGATCAGGTCCACAAAAGGAACGCAAGTGTTGTTGGCAATGGAATAGCCACCATCGCATGCTGTGCACTTTTTCTAAGCCGGTGGAGTGTCGAACAATGTTTGCAAAGCTAAAGATGATGAGTTTCCCTGTGAATCGTTATGCAAACCGCGACGGGATGACCCAATTTGAAGTCAGGCATCGTAGTGAGGGACGAAATTAATTGAATCTTTTGACATGAACCTTCTCTTTCTGGAAGTCTTCTAATCGTCCCAAACCCATTTTTGGAATCTCGAATTACATTCATTCTCTTGACCTCTGTATTTAAGGGTAGGAATTCCAGCATTTTTATCCCGCAAGAAACAACCTCTATTGGGTACACGAGCAGTTAACTAGATTATGCTTCAAGGTAAACGAATTAGGGTATCATTGGAACAAATAAACAATGATGAACAAGTATCACGACTTAGTGGATCCTTCTACGTAGGCCGTAACTTGAGAGTGGATATGACTCTTAACGCATATGAAGCCAAAATTACTCTTTGGATTCATTATAAAATGATGGCAACATAGTCGCGTGTAACTTGGGGTGTCTAACTTATTCCCTAACTGAACATCTAAAAATAGTAACTCGTAGCACTTTTAAGCCCCTTTTCATGAATTCCATCATAACACCTCTCTTATAAAAGCTCACTCCAACTGATGGGTGAATTTGACAGTTCAAAAACATGTGCACGTTGCTTCAACAACAAGACAAATGACGAACAAGGCAATCCAACGGCATTCTGCCTATTTTCCGTATTGGCATCCGAAGCATGATTATCTGGATTGTGCTTTCCTTCCTTTCCATTCATCTATAATGTGTAGATTCATGTTGCTGCTCAGGTACATCGTCCTGTATCACTAGATAGTCACATTCGAAAGCATTAGGCTGGTAATAATTCGGTGCAACTTCTCTTTCTCGTGACTGGTACTCCATGGAATGCTCAAATAGAGTATTACCTTACAACACTTGACAAACGAGAGCAATAGCATCAAAATGGTTATCAGTACCCATTCGATTGGCATGCAGTACGATTGAGAAATCTCAATGACCGTGTAGTTGACCAAACTCGTTCCTGAATTTTGGACAATAAAAACAGGAAGATGGAGCCATTCAGTAGGGACCCCGAATCCATGTATGCGCTGCATGTGGAATTTTACAAGTTTTTTATTCAGAAAACTGAGGACCTCGTGTCTGATTGGTCGTTAAAATTCCATCCGACTTCGTATCATTGGATGTTGATTCCTAAAACACTTGCCGATCTCTGAGATTGCCTCGTGTGCCTATATTTACAATGAAAAAAGCGGAACATCATCGTCCTCGATCAACAACAGTGATTTTGTTCCAAATTTTTTATTATGGTCGTAAGGTAAGAAATACTTATTGCAAACGTAGGACCAATATCAATTTGTACTTATCTTCATGGCTTCGACTTTGTTCATAAGTTTTCCCCAATTTTTAGTAAGTGATATGGTTCCGCCCACCAAAGTGTTCGTTCTTTAGCCTACTTTCTGCAACCACGTACTCTATTTCTTCTTCTGCTGGTGAAGCCTGCACCACAAGCCATTGATCACAGAAAGTTCTAATACTTCAAATCTGGAGACATTTTCATTAAACATGAACCAAGCTTCACTAAACTTTCGACATCTAATCATCATCTGTATCACTTTGTGCATGAGTTTATGGAAGAAATTCAATTCCAGGTATTCCCGCAAAGGCACCAAGGAAAGATCAAATCTGGCTAGGTATTGTTTTATACCTGCTGCGCTGCAAGAACGTTGCGAGGTGGTGTAGTTTCCTGCTTACCAGATATTCAAATTCCATCTGCATCCACATCACAACATGAAATTATAAGCAAACGAAAGAACGTCTAAAAAATCCATACATTCTAAAATGCAGTGCAATAGCAAAGAATTTTTTTTTTTTTTTTAATTCGACTAACGACATCCTGAATGTATGATGTCGCCTAACACGCATGTTTATAGCCAGTGTGACATCTGATACGTCAACGTGCACCAACTCAATGAATTCCGACATACTGAAGTATTGCTCACTGATGCTGTAGTGTTGGTTGGATAAATCTAACATTTGAAAACCCAACATAAATCTAACATTTGAAAAGAGACTTACTGATTCTTACTCGGGCATGCAAGAACTCTACAACAATACTAGTGCTAAACCTACTCATGCTGAACGTGTAGCCTTTCTTCAAGTCTGGCTTTGTAAATACATCCTTTGTGTGCCTAGTTTGAAACCTTCTATGGTCTACTTACCCATAGCTTATGAACTAGCACGGGGTAGGTCTCTGAACCTTTGTTCATTATTCTTATTTGCCTTTTACAGAGGCATAGCTTCCCTTTAATTCCAATTGAGGAATGGTGCATCTCTCACTGGCAGTATGCCTCTTTGGCTTGCTCAATTGTGGTTGAGGGCGTATTTCCCACAACATGGTACTATACCATCTCTCCCAAGACCAATTAGTTGTTATGGGCTATTCGTCAATCAATTAGACCCTGTAAAAATGTCTAATAGGGATGTCTTCACATTCTTTTATACTTTGAATTCAACTCTTTCCTTTTTCCTTTTCTCTTCACACCAAGTTCCAATTTATGTACGACCTCTTGTCACCATGAATGAAGCGAGCACCTCATTGCCCATTTGGGCTCAATACTTTGTTGGGAAAGAACTGTTCCATGATATTTTAACTGGAATGAATGCTAAGGCAGGGGTTGAGTTATATGCTCTCCATTTTGTTGCCCTCCAATTTAGTTTTGTATGAACATGGCCAGTTCCTCCCTGTTTCTCTAAAAGCTTGACGGAGCGTTTTCATACCCTTACTAAAGTAGAGGCACATGCCATTGATGTTCGTAATGCCCTTCTAACATACAATTTATCTTTTGCTCATTTCAATCCTACTTTTGTGGTTCATGCCTTTTTTAAACAATTCTAGCCGTCAGTGAAGCGTAGATTATTCGCAACTGATGTTAACCGTACTTTCCATTTGCTGGAGAGTCCAGGGGCTTCTTCCATTTTCCCCATTCTTGCCAATTCTCTAGCTACCAAGAATCCTATTTCTTCTTCAAAGTCTCATTCAGCTCGCGTTAAATGCTCTGTAATGAGTCTCATTCTATCTGGTTCTTCATCTGCTCAGACTAGAACTACTAAGGATGTGTCCAGCCGTAAACGGCTAGCTTCAGCTTCGCCAAGTATGCCCGATGATGATGATGATACCCCTCTCGTCATCAAGAGGAAGGCATTTGAATCCGCTTTTTTTATGCATAGTTTGTTTATTCATGGAAGAAAACATGAGTGTCCTCGAGCAATCAGTGCTTGACTATGTTTTTTTCATGGATCTGAACATCAACAAAGCTAGTGCTTCCAGCCAAAGAGATAAGCTCGAGTATTTAAGCACAAAAATGGCCCAAGCACTTAGCTTCCTTCACTCAAATTTTTTTCTGATTTTAAGCTAACTTTGAAGATCATCCACTTAGAAATCAGTTCTTTGCTGGCTAGAAATGTTGAGTTGAAAGCTAAGAAGACTCAACACATTCGTGCTGTAAGTGAAAAAGAGTCTTTAGATCAAGAGATTGAGAAAGCCAAGGTCGATCTGAACGAAATCTCCTCTAAAGTTATGGTTGAGGACTCTTTGTTGATGACTCTGGCCGCAGAGATAAAGGAACTCCAATCAAGAATGGATGACTGCAAGGTCAGGTTAGCCGCCAAGAAGCGTGCTGCTTCCCAAGGATTTGAGCGAAGTAAGTCTTTGGTTGAGCATTATTCCAAATTGGTAGTTGATGAGGGATTTATGAATGCGCTATCTACTGTTTCTGTTGAACATTGTGATGAATGGGGAAAACTCAGAGAATGGATGCGCTCTCTTTGGGGCGAGCTGTAATTACGACATTGATGTTTTGACTTCTCTAGTAGGACGATTTCGTCTTATACTTTGTCCTTGTAATTTTATAATGGCAACCATGGTTGGCTAAAAATGTACTAGCAGCTAATTTTACCAATAAAGTAATCATTTATTTGGGTTATGTCTTTTGCATGGATTTTGAAACAGCATACTTGACATTTTCTTTAGTCGTCAATTACTCTCCGAAACTTAATTACTAACCTTGTGCCATATCCATGCTCATTTCCCCTTGTTGAATCTTTAGACGGAATAAAACTCTTGACATTCCACCATCTTTTCAAGATATGGACCTTCAATTTCGATTACCACGGATGTATCTGGCCATTCGTATTCTGTCTCTTTGCCTTCAAAGCTTCTCTAAAGCCCCGTGTTTATTACATACTTGTCATCACTTGGCATTGAAATGATTGATCTTCCGTATCCAAAAAGATCGATCATTTTCTCTTTCGACCAGAATGGATCTTTCTTCTCCTAGTTTTGCCGTCTGTCTTGATATTTTCCTTAGTATGGGAGGTATAGAAAATGTTTCTTTGGAAAAGGTATTCTCAACACCCTTTTTATTTATGATCTCCAGAGGGAGTTCTTCATATGAAACGACTGCTTGTTGAGAGTGCCTCTTTGTCTATTTTCCCATCATCGCAGCGATGCATTTAGGAAGGCGATGAAGGCCAATTTCCCCTTTTTCTGTAATAGTTGGTAGAAGAATAATGATAGCATGCTTCCAATTGCACTTTCTATACCATTTGTATTTTTGTGTTCCTTGATTTGTAAGAAATACTTAATAATGAAAGATTCACTTGAGTGTGCTTTGCTCTTATCTTATTCGAACGTGATCGTCCAACTTACTTTTCTTTACTTGTTTTGATGACATATCGTGTGCCTAACACCTTGATGTTAAGATTGTCTTATATCTATTCACTTTCCTGTACTTTGATAGATAAACTAGCCATTTTGAATAATGTTATGTTTGTTGATAACTTAAAAGCTAAGTTGCTTAATGTAGGTCAACTGTGTGTTGATGATCGCATGGTAATGTTTACTAAAAGTACATGTAAGGTTCCGAAAAATGATGGTGGTTCTTACGTGGTGCTACGTCTAGTGATAAATCCTATTTACTTCAATATGAAATTTTATGTCATGTTTCAAAAGTTGACTCTACAAATTTATGGTACAAATGGTTGGGATACCTAAACTACGAAGATCTGGTCAGACTTACCAAGTTAAATGTAGTCAAAGGAGTTTCCAGACTCACGGGAAAACCTGGAACGTGTGTGGTTCATGCCAGAAAAGTAAAGAAACTAGAATTCCACATAAACATGGAAAGTTTCTTGCTACCTCTCACTGTCTTGAATTGTTGCATTTGGACTTGATGGGGCCAATTCAAACTGAAAGCCTCAATGCTAAGACGTATGTTTATATGGTTGTTGATGATTTCTCAGGTATACTTGGGTAAACTTCAAAAGAGAGAAATCTTATGTTTTTTATTGATTCACGTTTTTCCATAAAAAATTGACCACAAAAAAACACTTTGAGAGGACTAAAATTGTAAAAATTATAAATGATCATGGTAAGGAATTTAAAAATGCTAGATTTTCTAGATTCTGTAAAGAGTAGGGTATTTCTAATAAGTTTTTCTGCTCCCAAAACTCCTGAACAAAATGGTATAATAGAAAGGAAGGATAGGTCATTCCAAGAGATGGCTAGTGTGATGTTGAATAGTAAGAAGCTCCCAGTTAAATTGTGGGTTATAACTATAAACAATGTTTGATACATACTAAATGTACGTCATTGAAAACTGTTACCTCACAAACCCCTTATGAAATCTGGAAAGGTGGGAAACTCAATTTCAAGTATTTTCACACAAATGGAAGTAAGTGTTTAGTATTAAATAATATGGAACATTTGAGGAAGTTTGATCCAAAGAGTAATGAGAGAATATTCATTGCCTACTCTAAAAATAGTCGAGCTTACATGATCTACGACATGCAGACTCAAACCATTATTGAGTATGATACTAATGACTTGTCAACTTATTCACATAATCTTGAAATTCAAAATTTGAAAAAACATATTGAAGAAAGCAAAATATTCAGGAAAACTATGTTGTAGATTCAGGCAGCAACAAAATCGTCGATAACCAGTTCTGCTAATCCCCACTAATTATTGGAGGTGTTGACCTACTTGAGGAAGATGATGAACTGCAAAAATAGAATGCAGTCTCGTACCTATATATCAAAAGCTCATCCATTGGATAAAATACTTTCAGACCCTGGATATGTGTGCTATACTTCACATATGGAAGCAAAAATGTGAATGAAGCACTTGAAGACGAGTCATGGGTTTTTTCAATATAGGAAGAGCTTTCTCATTTTGAGCAAAACAATGTTTGGGAGTTAGTACCTAGCCTAATCGATACAAACGTGATTGGAACAAAATTTATCTTCAAAACCAAATCAGATAGGCATTGCAATGTTGTTAGAAATAAGGCATGACTAGTAACACACGACTACACCCAAGTTGAAAGAGTGAACTTCGAAGAGATTTTTGCATTTATGGCTAGACTTGAATCCATTAGATTTCTATTGTCCGTCACATGTCAAATGTTCAAACTTTATTAGTTGAATGTCAGAGTGCCTTTCTAAATAGAATTATAAATGAAGAAGTCAACGTTGGGCAACCAAAATGATTCATTGATCTATATCTTCTTGACCTTGTATTCAAACTCAAAGAGGCATTGTATGGGCTGAAACAAACTCCTCGAGCTTGGTATGAAAGACTTACTATGTTCTTACTTGTAAAATGATACAAGAAAGGGGAGTTGACAAGATTTTGTTCATCAAACATCTCAAATCTAAATTGATAGTAGGACATATCTATGTAAATGATATTATGTTTGAGTCAACATCTGAAATACAATCATGGGAGTTTGTTACTCTTATGTAAAACAAATTTGAGATGAGTATGATTGGTAAACTAAACTATTTTTTGGTTTGCAGGTGATTTGACGTTTCAAACATGCTATGGGGAAGCCGGTGATTTGACGTTTCAAACTCGATTATGAAATGTTTACGTTATTTTAAATAGATTTCTATGAAATATCATATGTGGAACCAATCTAAGCACATTTATTTATGAATAAATTATGTTTAAAGGTAGATATGTTTCATAAAATTTGCTTGGAGAGTCTATCGAACTCACTGGCTAATAAGTGAACGCAACGTTTTGAACTGTCAGTCGTTATTGCAAACTTAGA
>CAIGRH010181161.1:0-10216 GCA_903798295.1 Fraxinus nigra | reverse complement strand
TTTAAAGAGTCTATTGGAGCATGATTTTAAATATTGACTATTTAAAATATAGAGTATCTCATATTTAAAAAATCTCTTAGAGATGCTCTTAATTATCCTATATATTCCACATTGTTGTATTTTCATATACGCATTCAATATCTTCATAGTTAGATGACTTAGATTTCAATTAAGAATATTGAAATTTTGATATTGTAAACACGTTCATTATTGATTACAGTAAAATAATTTTCTTCCGTCTGTATTTCTTTTTCCATCTTGAATTTTCACATAAATTTTGGTATTCTTATTTCATTATTGTTATTATTTTGCGATAAATTTATAACAAATTTTAATTTTACTTCCTACCAACAAATTCTATTCTACTGCAATTATTGGCATTGTTGATAGCTAAATAAAGCGAAGGATTAGTACAACATTGAACGAATGAATTCCTCGGGAGACCTCGACAACTAGGGGCATTTTTTCTCTTCCGTACACACGCCTCCCTGTCCAGTTTGATAGCTACGTACCACCAAATTGCATTGCTAAACATTCAATTTCCTATCAGGCAGTGTGAATTTAAAGACTATAATCGGCATCCTCCTTCAATAATTCATCTACTCCATTCCATTCCATTCCTTCCCTCAATCATTAATTCATTCAAATTTCGAAACCCCCACTCCTTTTCCTCCTCCCTCTCTTTGTGTGTGTTGAACTGAAGAAAAATGGCGAATTCAGTTGATACAAATTCTACCAATTGTTTCTCCGGCGCCATACGGCGGTTGTTGTGCTGCAGCAGCCTCCCAACACACCCTTCTGATCAGTCTGTTGAATCCAAGACCAACAAAGAAGTTGAGAAGCCTGAAAATGCT
Organism: Fraxinus nigra; assembly: GCA_903798295.1. NCBI lineage: Eukaryota > Viridiplantae > Streptophyta > Magnoliopsida > Lamiales > Oleaceae > Fraxinus > Fraxinus nigra. Next base: position 9,362 of record CAIGRH010181161.1, on the reverse strand, counting down.
TTAAAGTCTGATGAAGCAAAAGTGAAAGCTGCAGAAGCTCCTGGAGTGGTGGCCAGATTAATGGGTTTAGATTCACTGCCAGAAGATATCAAGCTAAAAGATAAAAGTCTGGCTTCTTATTTTCGAAGCAGGTCATTGAATTCCATTGATTTTCTTGCACAATTTGATGTTTCTTGTAAACAATCCCCGGCCCAGCATAGAAGAGCAAGAACATCTGTGTCATTTCCTGAAGTCCCTTCTCTTGATCTTAAAGGAAAACATGATTTTAACTTGATTCTGCACTTTGAGCAAGTAGAAAATTGTAAAGCTACAACCAAATATCAAGAAAGATTGGAGGTGAAACAGAAGAAGGTCCTCAAGAATGAAAGCAATCAAAACATAAAAGATAAACAGTATCTTATGAAGAAATCTTGTAAGAAATTGGAGGATAAGCTCAAGAAAGTGGATGTTACATTATCTTCAGAAGTTGGCTATATTTCTACACCTCGTAAAAAGAATGTCAGTAGAAAAACAAATGTGGACTTGAAGGGAATAAGGCCAGCCAAATCACAGTATTCCAAGAAGAGAAAGGATAAGAATTCTCAGTGCAACCCAAAAAAATCACCTTCTTTCTCAGTTTTTGATGAAACTCAACATTATCAGATGCAAACAGTAGCCACTCCATCAGCATCAGGTACATATTTGTTATGTGAAATCAATTAACGTATAATAATTCCTAGGAATGCTAAATTTTCATTGGTCTGTTTAATATGCTGGATTGAATACTTTTGTGAAATGAATTTTCATTGGTCTGTTTAATATGCTGGGTAAAATGATGATTGTTAATGTTGATGTTCCTGCAGAAGTTTTGCCGGTGCTGCAATGTTCAAACAAACCTATACCGCATTCTAAAAATGGAGAACTCAAGGCAATCACTGACAAACATGACCACAACAAAACGACGAAGGAAGAGAGTTCTTACAACATAAAATTGGTCGAAAATGTCTGTAATTTGACAGAAGATGATCTAAAGGAGTCTTGTTGGGTACCCAGTCAAGTGTTAAAGTTTGAAGATTTTGAAGAGATATGTGTGCATCATGGGCAACAAATATTTGAGTTATTGCTGAATCAAGTTGTTGATGAACTTGTGCTGCTACACTGGAGAAAGAAATTCTTTTCTCATGCATGTTAAATGTTAAAGAAAGGGCTAGAGATTTGCGGTGATTTTAGAATTACTGATGTACTTTCAGAACCTTAACTGCACAGAAAAAATGCTTAAGCCAATCGAGCCCCTAGTAAATGTCATCAAACATACATAGTGCCCTACTTTTCTTTAAAAAGCTTATCTTATGTCAACTTTTTCTAAAAACTCCCCTAATATGCATTTTTAGAGAATTTTTGAAATACGTTTCAACTTCTTAATTCAGAAGCATCTTTTGGCTTTTATAAAGCTATGCCTTACTGCCAATAGTAATGTGGGTTCTACTTATCAAAATTTATCTTTGTTTTGGTTTGATATATTGAAGGTTTTCAAAGTTTTGTGTTCACGAAAATATATTTTGAATAAAAATCACCGCAAGTATACGGTTCGTAACAAATAATAAAGTGAAATTTAGAGTTCCGAATATCGTTCCCACATGGATTGATTTAGTTCAATTTTACTACCTTGACCTTAACCGAAACAAGAAAATAGTGCGTTTATTTTGTAATAAAATTATGACTAAACTAATTTACGAATGTAATCACTACAACAAAAACACCCTACGACAACGTTCAAAAAAACGAATGTAATTATGAGTGTTCTAATGAACTATAATGCTAAAACAATGCTTGAAAATGAGTTGCTAAATTCAAATAATGAAAGGCGTATCAGGATCATGAATCCCTATGCAATGACCTCTTTTAATCTCAATTTTACAAATTGACAACACGGTTGAAGTTTTGAAGAATCAATGTTCTTTTTTTATCCGACAATCTTTCTTGAGTAATGTTGAACATACTATCATATACGACCCACCTATATCCCTATGATGAATGCAAATATACAAGAATGCATGAATTTTTGTGAATATTTAGAGATTCACGTAAGGCATAGCGGTATATCTCTATCCCCTATCGGACCCTACGATGATTTATATCTTGTCGAACCTATTTTCATTCTCTCTAATGCATGAAATATGGCACTAGATTCACACAATCATTTGCGCACGTAATTGTGGATAAAAAAATGTATATAAATCATTCAAATTCAAATAACGTGTTTTGATGTCAAAAATATAAAATCAAGAATTAAAAGATTACATCACATGGTTCATCGCTGTTCTAGTACATAGATATCTAGCCTAATATGGGGAAAATAATAAAAAGCATAAATAATTGAAGAAAAGACATCATCAGATCAATATTCTGTTTAAAAATCCATAAATCTTGCGTTTCTCCTTGTAGTTTTACTTCAAGATCTCCTTCAATATATGTTCTAGGATTTTTCTCCTCCTTGGAATGCATCTCTCCTTCGTATTTGACGATGCTCGACTTTTATATTCCTCTCAACAACGATGCGGCCGCATGGTTCATAAATTTGGGGCACTTGAATTTCCTGCCAAGGCTTGTGCGACCACATGGATAAGTCTACCATGCGGCCACATGGTAGAGACAAATTTTCGAATGCGTTGTTTTAGTTCTCGACATTGTTGTCTTTCATTTTAACCTCTTTTCTTCATTCTCCTTCTTCTAACATCCCTTGTACTCATCAAATGAGGACTTAGCTCATTTACATTCTCAAGTTGTGCTTCCGGTCATCTTTCGACTATTTGTACTTTGATCCCTGAACTTTCATTTTCTTTTGTTTTGGTCCTTGTTCGTATATTTTCTCTTGAGATCTGCTACATCCATCAATATAGTGCTACAAGATGAAATTAAATAGAATTAAGCCATATGCAAACATTTTTGTCAACAATTAGTCATGTTATGTGACAAAATAAGTGTTGAAAAACACATTTATCAAATCGCTCAAATTTAAACTATTGTTTCCCCTCAAACAAGATAATGACTTCATCCTACACAAAACATGACTTGATAATCTATCGTGTCTCAGGATTGGTATTCATTAATCAACATAAGAAACAGTTTCAACAACACACAATTTAAAATCAACATTTACCTATTGAATGTAAGACTCAACGTGTGTGAACTCATGTCAACATNATTTTTGTCAACAATTAGTCATGTTATGTGACAAAATAAGTGTTGAAAAACACATTTATCAAATCGCTCAAATTTAAACTATTGTTTCCCCTCAAACAAGATAATGACTTCATCCTACACAAAACATGACTTGATAATCTATCGTGTCTCAGGATTGGTATTCATTAATCAACATAAGAAACAGTTTCAACAACACACAATTTAAAATCAACATTTACCTATTGAATGTAAGACTCAACGTGTGTGAACTCATGTCAACATATCAGGTTCACGATTGGTTCATTTCCAACCTACAGTGGTCATGTATTTCCTTTCTTCGCTTGAGAGATAGACACCCCCAAACTTATTCTTTTCACTCAATTTTCCTAGGGTGTGTTCTAAAGCTGAACTCATTTACATCTAATTCTTACCCTCCCTTAGTTTGGATGAATCGTACTATCACAAGTTCACATTTTCACAAGTAGAGACTCTCCTATTTTTTTATTACTTCAATCTTTAAGATTAAACTAAAGCACTTGCCTCACATTAAAGGTGTAGTTCTATCAACCGAATGTCTTGGGGCTTGCTTAGTCAATGTATTTGATATCTTTATTTTATTCCTTTTTTGTCAAAAATTTTCTCATTTGCTTTCTATATAACATTTGTAATGAGTTTTAGGCCGATAACTCACAATTTAGATGATCATAGGGCACTAAGTTTTAAACCCTTGCAAGTTTATTCACTCGAATTATACAGACTCGAGAAGACTAGTGCTATGCCCTTATCTTTTAAACATTCATCATCTAAAATACCCCCTTAGTTTCATGTATGGAACCCATACTCATCTCAATGTTCCTTTGCAACAGCTCAACCACCTTCAAACTATTCTAAAAATGAACCATGGTTTAGTATAAAAGAGGTTATTCGGGTTTATTTACTATTTTCAACTATTTTCTAAATAATGAACCAAATCATCAACTCAATGTATAAAACATGAGTGTTGTGCGCGGATTATGTCAAGTTTCACATAACAGATATTGGTCAATCAAATTATGCACCATATCCACAGTTCTAGTACATTCTTCCAAAATCCACATCATTGCTGGCAAGGCTATCAAACCCACACAAGAACACAACTCTAATCTAATACTGGAAATTAAACAACTAAATTCAATTTTTTTTTTCAAATTCGACAATCACACAGGAAGCAGTAAATGAAACATGACTATTGATGAACTATAAATGGTACAACAGAAGATTAAGCCATCGCCCAAACTTAAACGTAACATTGTCCTCAATGTTGAAAGAAGATAGAAGTCAAAATTAAACAGGCATAATTGAAGGACATCAATAAATCAAAAGCATAAAAAGTAACTGGTACTCCCCTGATCAATGTGGAGGTAGTGGTGGAAAACTGGGACCCAAAGTGCTGTCTCCAGTTGGTGGAGGTAATCGTGCCAAGATTTGTTGTATCATCTCGAACTGCTGATATAGCTCGACCTGAAGACCTAGAATGACAGTAGTGTGCTCTCTAACTTCTGTTTCAATGCTGCCTAGCCAATCCCATGTCTCATTTGCTCGCAACTGAATCCCGTCTACCCCGACCGGCATACAAACTCAACCTCTCATTCATCGTTTCTATTTCCCTCCGAGCTACGAGGGACTCCCTACTGGCCGTAGAAGTGAAGTGTTTGAATCTTTGCAAGTCATTCCGCATCGTCTATATATTAGTGCTCATGGCCCCAAAGGCTTGCCGAAAACTCTAAATGTCCCGACTGTAGCTAGTCATGGTAGTAAACATTTGTCTTAAAAAATGTGTGTCGACGTTTTACAGTGGGGACAGTGCTTTAGGCAACTCGATATTTGCATCATCCTGCCCGTTTACAGCTTACTGCTATCTTTGCTGCTCCCTTACTAGCTTCTCTCTGTGATTCACCCAACCTCTCTCATGCGCATCTAATGTGATGAGCTTGATGAATGACCTTGGTTTCTTAAGAAGTTCCCCTGATGGGATATTGATGCCTGAGATCTTGCAGATGCCACTAATCAAACTCGAAAATATAAAAAATCTATGGCTGTTGTCCCAAACTCCCACTGCAAGGATCTGCTCATAGATGAAGGTGGCAAGATCAATCTTTTTGTCCCCGAACCAGATGATAGAGAAAATCGGCTTTAGGTTTCGAAAATGTGGTGCAGTGTGAAGTTGACTCGATGTTGTGGCAGATGAAGAGCCATAAGATAGCAATAGATGGCGTGATATCAATTTGATGCCATTCAACAGTTGGTAGTGGCCATGCATTTTCACGCTCCGAGCAACACTTCAGCCACTTCATGCCAATAGAAGTCACCCGAGATTAGAACCACATTGTTCTGAGATAACTAGTAATAATCATGAATGGCCTCAAACAAAAACATAATCCATTTATCTCTCACCCATGTCTGGTGCTGATGCTCAAATTCGAGTGTATCAATCTCACTGTTAAAGTGGCATAGATTCCTGGACTAGACTTCTATAAACAAGGTGCAGTCTCTCTACCAATTTTTCCATCCACTGTTCTGACCAAAGTGATTAATTCAAAACCCGAAAAGTCATCAAGTTTCATCGGCCGCTTAGGGTTTATTGCCCAACGAGAGATTATGTCAGATTATTTGACACGAGCCTCGCTGTTCAGGATCGCCGCACACCCCCCCTTCTAGTATCTGTGTGCGGACCGTGCCCAAAGTAGAGCCAACCTTTTCTTTTCCCTTGGACGTGTGTTGAGAAGGTATTCTACAACATAAAGAAAATGGAACATGCAAGTCATATGTGATGCAAAAATGAATGTGAAGGTGCTTGAAAATAATATAAGAAGATGAGCACCAAATCCTTAAATGTATGTCAAAGTATGCAATACAAGTGCGTAGTCAAATGTGTCATATACTCGACCAAACAAAGTATAAATGATGTAACGATGCTATGCTAGATAAAATATATCATGAATGATGGATAGTATATAAAAATTGCCAAAATGTAGCTCAAAAATCCAATATCAATGCAAAAAGAGGTAAATTGTTACATTTACAAGCATGTTCAACAAGCAAGTTCGCCTCCGGACATCTTCGAGAAAAATTGAAAATTTCCCGAACAATCTACCGGCATATGAAAGAAGAAATATTAGTCTAACACATTCAAAATTGAGATCAAATGGGTGTCATATGGGTTAGAAAATCGAGGCACGGAGTGAGGGACGTGAGGTGTTGTGTGCCTAGCCATGGTGTGCCTATGTGTCTTCCATTTCGATTGTTGTGCATTCAATGACATTTGGCAAGGAACATTAGCACGAAATGTAATCTTAAATGCATGTTATCAATGTCCAATTTGAAATGAACCTGAATGCCACACAAATTTTCACTTAAAGCATTTCATAGAACATGTTGGAAGCATCATTTTGTCTCAAACTCTTCTTAAGTCCATGCTCAAATTCAAAGCCAAAATTTATTTCAATAAAACTTAATAGCATATAACCCATCAACTACCTAATACCCATCTCCTTAATCAATTATTCAAGAAAGCACCAATGAGAAGAAAAGATCTAAAAATTAGGGCAAAGAAATTGGGACACACTTGGTATTCTTGATGGAGAATGGTGAATTTGATAATGGTGTGTGCGTGAGTTTTGTGTAGTGTGTGTGAGTTTTGTGTAGTTCGCTTGAGCGTGAGTTTTATGTTGCGGTGTGTGTGAGTTTAAAATAAAACGGGTGTGGGAGGAAAAATACTCCATGCGGCCGCATGTAGTACATTTTTGCGATCGCATGGAAGACTTCGTCAGGGCCAATTTTGGCCTTGATCGGTTCCTTACGACCAAGCCTGGTAGTGCCATGCGGTTGCATGGACTACCAGGTTTGCATATTTTACCAGTTTTGGATCTAGGTCTGGTCCATGTTATTGGGCAATTGCATAAATCCTAAAAGCGATTTTGGTCCATTATATCATTGCCCTAAAAGGAGGAAATTGGCATCACAACCCAACATGAAGGACAACCTTATGTGTACCAAGTGTGACATTATTGACGATATGAACCTCGTATAATATTTGTTAAAGCCAAGCATGAAGACGCAACATCGACATTCTTGAATCTGCTAGGTCTTGCTCTAGAGAATTTTGGAGACTCAATAAATAATTTATATCCATCGTCAAGATACAAAACTTTGAAGAGTTATATGCAATTAAGTTCACCAACATAAAGGAAGCCAGCAATTCCATCGACTCTTCTGCCTGTGTGTGTATTGCATGTATGCATTATGTATGAGTGATAGAAAGAGATGAAGAAGGCAAAGAAAGAGAAGAAAATAAGTGTGATAAAGGGGATTTAGAAAGATAGTGAAGAGTTAGTGGTGAGTTCGCGTTTCTCAAATAAGTGTAAGGCATGTTTGTTATATATAAAATTGTACAAGTATCTCTTTTATAGTAAAAGAGAACTCCTCTTGTGCTCTGAACTCAACAAAGCGTGCTCCGAAATAATGCTAATAAATGGCAAACATGTCAAAAAAAAAAAAAAAAGAGGGGAATTAGGACAACTAAAAGGGAGTAAAATTGTAAAAAGAGGACATTATCAAAATATGAAAATGATGTAATTATGAAAAACTAGTAAAGTATAAAAACGTGTAGAGAATAATTATAATAAAAGAGTTAATTATTTGAATGTTCGTTGAACTATATCAAGTGCTACCACTTAATAATTGAACTTAAAATTGTATCTTAAATGTCAATAAACTATGCATCATGTGACTCATCCATCACTTAAGTCAACGTCATTTGTTAAACCTAAAAGATCTATTCACGTGTCAAACATATTTTCTTCGTGGACTGTATCAGACATCCATCCAAATTCACGTAAGCAAAGTGTGTTTGCAAAACGCAATTTAAGTTGTAACTTTTAACTTTTTATCACTGAAATTCATAGATTCTGACAATGAAGTTGATGATAAGACACTGAAAATTTCAAACTATGCCCATATTTGATACACATTAAATTTTTCATTCTCATTCTTCTACTTATTTTTAATCACACATTTTTAATAAAATAATATTTTTCATCACATTAATAACTTTTCCTTCTATTTCAACCACACATTCTCCGTCAATCTACTATTTCAAAATACATTCTTCCAAAATAATGTGGCTCAAACACAATCGTGTTTTACAAACATGCTTTGCTTACATGGATGTCTGATATGATCCACGTAGAAAATTGTTTGATACATGGGAAGATAGTTAGGTTCAACAAATGACATCAGTTTGATTGATGGATGGGTGACATGATGTATAATTCAATGACAATTGTGATACAATTTTGAGTTTAATTTTTAAGTCCTTGTTTGAGCCCCCCTTTTTTCAAAATTCATTTTCAATCACACGTTTTTCAATAAAATAATTTTTTTTTTACGTAAATTGTAAAAAATTCTCTACTTTTTATGTACACATTCTTTAAAAACTTACTATTCAAAAATACATTTTTCCCGAAATGAAGATCAAACAAGGGCTAAGTAGTAGTACTTGATATAGTTTAGCGGTCATTCAAATAATTAACCCCATAATAAGATATCCAATGTTTTTATGTTTTTCACAATTTTCTTAATAGTTTAATTATGCTCTCCTAATTTAAAATATATGCGTTCATCATTGATCTCAACATGCATGATGCTCATAGCTAGATTCCTAGCACCAAAGATGACTTCATTATTCTCGGGGATGAAATTATTATGATTATACTTGCTAAAAAAATATTGTATATTTGTCAGTTAAGTTGTAACAAATTGAAAGTGCTATATGAAATCAAATGATTTCCATGAATTCCAAAATGTATCCAACACCTAAAACCAAATGCATTTCATCAATAATTAAGATTAATGTTCCATCTTCTTCTTTATGAATAGCCTGCAGCCTCTTTCCAAATTTTCCTATATATTTATTCTAATAACTATTTCATCCATAACTAATATTACAGTTCACATCTATAAGCTTCCTTGAAACTTGGCCTTTGACAATCTATAAACAAACGTCTTACATCGATAATGTTCTTATTTAAAAAAAAAAAATCGAAGAAGCTTTTCATCTAAAATTGATGATAAACCTCAATCTAATTATTATAGAAATTCAACTACTTCTTTTAAATAAGTTGATTTTGATCCAAATGTTCCTAGAGCTCAAATCGGTAACT
>CAIGRH010181118.1:0-10249 GCA_903798295.1 Fraxinus nigra | reverse complement strand
ATAACACTTACATTAGATGCATAGTTTATTCACTCCATTTCCAAATATTACCTTTATTATTATGAGTTAAACCTTGATCACGAGACGCATGATTTTTCATGCTTCACGCGTAAGGTTACCCACCAATGATCTAGTGAACCAAATGGAGGTGATCATATGGAAATCAAATGAGGGTAAGGGTCTAGCATTTTATTTCATTATGGTTTGAGTTGTGATAATGAAAGGCTTTGGTCAAGAGGAAAACGATATTGATCTAAGCAATCAAAAAGTCAATAAGGACATTGGGGGTGAATGAAGTAGATGTTAACGTGGTTGGCCCTGAGATCCCGAACACTGGAGGTAAGTTCGTTGAAGAGTTCTAAGGGTTTTTCGAGTTTGAGAACCTTAAAAGTAACTATGCTAGGGTTTCCCATGGAGTGAAGATCATGATGACCTTAAAATTCATATTTATCTTGTATTTCGTTGCAAAATTTAAATTTAATTTAATGACAAAACACACATTAAGTTTAATTAAAATTTGGATTTTTGTAATAAAACACACAATTCATTTAATTAGATTTACTGGGCGTTTCGTTGTAAAATTCAAATTGTAATTTAATTTAATTTTAATAATGAAACACCAAAAAGAAAAAAAAAGTTTTTCAAATGATGAAAATAGCTTAAAATTCTACAACATTATATTAAAATTAAAATTAAATATTGTAAAACTAAGTAATCATTTCTTATGAGATCGCCAACATGTCCAATTTATTACTTTTACACGATTTTTACGCTCGCAATACATATTTTTTTAAGAAGCAGCAATCTGACATTATTTTTATATGTTTAGTGGCCAAAATTCGACCACCTTGAATTTCAATGAACAATCTAAGATGTTTTTCAAAATTTAATAAACAATCGAAGACGTGACATTTGTTAATGGCATAACGAGGTGTTACATGTGCATTCTGTTAGCCATATCACTAATTTCGTAAATGATTGGAAATAGATGTTATGCCGTGAATAACGTCCAATGTTTGGATAAATTCAATGACCAGCGGGACAATTAACTCAAAATTTAGATAAATTTTAACGAACCCTTAAGACCATTTTGCTTCTTTTTGTAAATGAAAGGATCATCTTGCTATCAAGACAATAGATTAGGGAAAACTTTTCCTTTTTGATTGATAAATACGTTGCTACGCGGAGTTGGCAGTGCCGAATCTAGGGTTTTTTTGCTTCTTGCTCTACAGTCTACATCTCTCTGCCTCTCGGTGGCCGGTGCTCGCGTTTGTACTTTGCAATGGTACCTTCTTCTACGCAAACGCAAATCTAAGTGTTCTGGAACATATAAAAATTACGATTAGAACGCATTTGATTTTTTTTATTATTATTTTCTGTTTTTCGGCTATAGATTTGTTCGTGTTTGGACTGTTGTTATATGTAAGTTGTGTGTGTGTGCGCGTAAAATGGGAATTTCGGTGGTTTTATTTTTCATTTGTTTATTAGACGAGTACGAATATTTGATCTTCATTGCAGGAGAATCTGATTTAATGACACAAATAAGGAAAAAGAAATTATTTTTCTTTTATTTGTATGTTGTATTTAATTTTCATGCCTCATTTATTTGATTGATTAATCAAAGAAACTAATTTTGCTAATTTTTGCAATATGATCCCAATCCAGTGAGCAGTTTCTATACAGCAACTTAGTTGAAGGATATTACACCTTTTAAGAGAATTTTCATCTATATTGACAGAACTGTATAGCTTGTAACAGAAAAGCGTTCAATGTGGGGGTATATATTAATATGCATTTAGGATTGGTGTGATGATAATTTTCATTATGATTCTTTAATTTGTGCAGGCCAAGAGAACCAAGAAAGTCGGTATTGTTGGGAAATACGGTACTAACACTCTGTTCAATGATTTCTAGATTCAGTCTTTCTTTTGTTCCTAGTTTTTTAATTCTTGAATAAGTATGGCATGTTTGTATCATTGAGATAGTAGAGAGCAATAGGCGATATAAACATTTATTTCCCTGCAGTGGGCATATATAGTTCAAAAAGAATCTGAAAACCAACTGTAGCACTCTCTTGTTTACACAGTGGTGATTCGAGAGATAATTCCCCAGTCTAGCTTCTTGTAGTCTTATCGATCTAACTTGGGGTACTTTTGCAGTTGAGTTCTATATTTTCCTGTCTATAACTTTGGCTGCTTTTTAAGTTGCATCTTCTAATCTTTCAGGCACCCGTTATGGTGCTAGTTTGAGGAAGCAGATCAAGAAGATGGAAGTTAGTCAGCACAGCAAGTATTTCTGTGAGTTTTGTGGGAAGGTATGCTTATGTTTTACATTTCTTTGTGTAACGATATTCGGTTAGGATGCTTTGGTCTAACATTGCACTTCATCTAAATGGAACTGTTTTTGCAGTACGCTGTTAAGAGGAAGGCTGTGGGTATTTGGGGATGCAAGGACTGTGGCAAAGTCAAAGCTGGTGGTGCTTACACGTTGAAGTAATTATTCTGTACTGTTGCTTTTATCTTTTTTATTTTATGTCACGCTTGACTAACCTGACATGTTTTAATGTTTTGTTTTATTTTTTTCAGCACCGCTAGTGCTGTGACGGTCAGGAGTACCATCCGTAGGCTGAGGGAGCAAACCGAGAGTTAAATAGGTTAATTTAGTTATTTGGAGTCCTTTTGTATCCTTCTGACTTTGGATCGAGTAACTTGACTACTTCAGACTCAGATATTGCAAAATGCAAATTATGTATTTTACATTGAAAACTTTACAACATCTTGGAGTTTTTAACTGATCAGCGTGCATTTTTGGTTTCATGCCTTTGTTCAAGATACACATGTATTTGTAGTTCTGTTCGACCAGCATTAGTCTCTTGAATACTGGTAGGCACAAAAGTGGCCTTGTAGCATACCGCAGATGCCAAAAGAACGAAGGACGCTGTGAAGCATGCTCCATCAAAAACTCTTGGGAGACAATTTTGTTTATTTATTTTACATTTTTGGTGCATTAGACGGACAAGCCAAACTCTCAAAATGCAATACAACGCCGGTGTAAAACATGTCCTGTGGACACAACAGTCAGCATTTCATTAGGCCTCGCCCTGAAAGATTCTTAAACCATGCCAACCATGGCTTAGAATCATCTGTCCAATGGCTAGACCGACTCAGGTGGTGATGATGTCCCAAGATGGCGAAAAAAGTGTGATGATGATGGCCTGACCAACCCGTGATAACCCGTCATCAGATGGGGATAAAACCAAATACAGAACGGCTCTTACAGAACATTGATTTTCTGTCATGCCATGGAAGACTACATTTTCAGACTTCAGGCAACAAAGAGGGTAAAAAAAACCCTATATTTGGTAATATAACATTCCTATTAAATTCCTCAGCATTGATTAATTCACATACGAGGCCGGATGGATTAGGGGTTTCCCTTGGCACCAGCCTTCCATTTTATACCCACCTCAACTTTACAATAACAAAATGAAAAAAAAAGCTAGATATAGGTAATGAGGTCGTAGGTGAACCGTGGATATCGCCACTGCAAGTTGAACCTCCGGCAACCATATTTTGTCCTCGAGTCAATTTTTGAACCGACAATTGAGTTAGTTGCAAATTCTTAGATAACAAGAAAATCTGAATCTCATCTCTTCAATTATGCATTTGCTTTTGCACAGCCTTCACGGCTGCTACTCTAGCTGCATTAGCTGCCTTGTTAGCTGTTGTTACTGCCCTGTTCACTCTCTCGTCCACCTTCGCCACCTCATAGGCTTTCTCTGCTGCTCGTCTTGCTTCCTGATAATTAAACAAAAACTCATCACAAAGCCTATTTAAAGCTATCTTTCCGTGGCTGGTGTGGATCTACATAGATATCAATAACATATCAAAGTTACTGGTTCCTATTGACAGAATTTAACAACTTATAATGCAAATGCAAACATTGATTACTTGTAAAATTGTAAAAATTATAGGCAAAATATATGTAGAAAATACTGTATCAGATATTATAAAGCACATTCATCTACTATTTCTTGTATGAAGAACTGTGCCAGTGAAGTATCTTAGAGACTCAGATGATACAACAGTGTGTGGAACCAGATTATTTTATATGGAGCCAGTGAAGGAGATGTTAGAAGAAATTAAGTGTGTGCTTGTTATAAATTATAACTGATTAATGGGTTCTAAGGAATGTATGGTTAAAAGGTAGGTAGAAGTTGATGTGTGGATAAACACTCAGTTTGACCAAATTATAAGCACGTATAATTTATGACAAAGAATGGGCTAATTAGGAAAGACCAACTGCTTAGACATGGTGGAGTAACAATTTTCAAGAAGCAATTACAAGATGTGGCAAAAGACCAGGATTAGAAGGAAGCCAGAAAAGCTGTCAAAGAGACGAAATAGAAAGCATACGACAAGTTCTATAAATGCTTTGCCACAGATGGAGAGTGTAATTTTGTACAAGTTATCAAGTTCAAGGAGCACAAACACAAGTGTTTTAAATTGTTGAGTGCATTCGGACAATGACTTTTGAGTTTTGGAAATAGTCAAGGACATTTAAGAGAGCAGATACGCTATTTTGAAATATTGTTGAATGGAAAGCAGGGTACAAGTATCCGAAAAGAAAAAGGCACTATCACTAGGAAAGTAGACATTGTTTTTCCTTGCTGAATTAATGTACCAAAGGCGAAGAAAGCCTAAAAAGTAAAAAGTTGGTAAGGCTTTGGAACCATTCATAGTGAGATATAGGAGTGATTGTATGAAGTAGGCATATCTTAGTTGACAAAACTATTTAACAAATTATATCAACTAAAAAGATACATATTGAGAGGCATAAGAATAAATTAAAACACATTTACAAAACTAAGAGTTACTAAGAAGCGAGAAAATTCTTGTGGAATTAAGCTAATAAATCATATAACAACATTTAATGAGACTGATAAAGAAAACAACTAACAATTGATGGTTTCAGAAATAAATTGGATTTCAGTTTGAAAAATCAATTATGGAAACTATAAACACTAATGGAGCAATATAGGGAAAGAATCATCATATGTTTTCACTTATTTAGAAGAATCATATGATAGGGTGTTCGTAAGGTTGTACATGGTGAGTTTTTAGGAAAGAAAATGTGTAAAAACTGAGTATTCAGATGTTATCGAGGATACGTACAAGAAGATTGTGACTACAACAAGAACTTCTAGAGTCTAGAAAGATTCCAAATTCTGTGAAGGATACACCTAGAATCCGCTTTAAGTTTGTATCTCAATTATGAAGATTGACTGTGGTAAACCTAGAGAAAAAGTCTAACTAAAATCATATTAAGGGAGGGAATTGAAAAGAACTTGAACTTGTTTAGCTTTGGGCAATCCTTGATAGAGTGAAGTGAAAAGTAATATTCATACAGCTGGCACACCTAATTATTGAGCAAGGCTGCATTGAATTCGATCAGAAATGGTAATAAAAAAGATAACAAATGAATTTATTGAAAATGTGGTCCACATCTTAATAAACCCCTCTTTGTCTTGGATAAAAATCAATTATTTGTCAGTAGATCTTCATAAAAGTTGATGGAATATGTGATTGAAAAGTTCTCTCATGAAATGCGTGATTATAATTAAACGCTAACTTTGACTTCGATTTTAATTCACTTTTTAAGCTGAACCAAACAGGGAATAAACGGGGCTAAATATCTTTTCCTAGTTTAATTGATCAGTTGCTGCAGTTTTATTGGTAACAAGCTTATTACTAATTGTTGTTGTAGAGGAAAGACTAAAGAGTATAGATATGCACAGGAAACAAATTAGCACTTCACTAAATTAACCTAAAAGCTCAAGATACAATCAAATTCCCCAAATTGACAAGGTATCCCCTTAATAGAGTATTAAGGAAACTACATAAATATCTAAATCAAATTATTAAAAAAAAAAACCAGTAAAAGAGATCAAATTCACTTTGCTTACAAAGAAACAAAAAAAGAAAAAACAAATTATATAAAAAACACGAGCTGGCCATACAATTATTGTTTTTGAGATAGATATATTCCCCATTTCAAGAATTCTATACTTTCCCTTTTCAATCATCACACCTTATAAGATGGGAATAAAGCATATTAAATTACCTGAACAGCATTAAGCACTCTTGAATGGTTGACAGCAACAGGAGAAACAGGATGTGAGCTGCTCTGTGTGCTAGGAACATCAAGAACCCCATTTTGCCAATGACCAGATTGAGTTTCCCCGTTCCTAAAAGTGTACATTCCAAGCCCCTGTCTTCTACCCTCATGCCAAGCACCCTCGTAGCGGTGGCCATTTGCAAAAGAATAGACGCCAAATCCATGCATTTTATCAGCAAAATATTCTCCAGCATATCTATCCCCATTTCTGTAGACAATACAGCAGAGTAAATATACTAATTTAGATAATTATTGACAGTAAAATAAAATAAAAGAGGCAGAAATGTTATCAAGATGGCACTGTCTACTAACTCAGTCTCACGAGAAACTTGAGACATTATTGTTAATCCAGAAAGTACTACTATTTTCAGTACCAGATGCAGATGTTTTATGGCAAATTCATATTTATAGCTTTCATCCTTCCAAACTTTTAGGTGGCAACAGCAAGGAACCTATGCATGAAATATTTACCAAGCGAAAGTTCTGACTTCTGAGTGTTCGCTTAAAGTAAAAAGAAGAATTAGGTTGGTCTGAATTTTAGCTTTTTGTTTTTTTCCAGAATAGAAATCCAAAAAAATTCCTATGTGAGAAGGTTATTCCCACAAACTTCTTGCTAAAGAAATGCAAGAAAAGTAACTTCAATTACTTGCTTCCAAATAGTAACTTGGTGAAAACTGAAGAGTTTATCTTTGTAACTCACATAACCAATATAGAACAGGAAACAGAGAGCAGAATCAACACTATACCTTCTTATTTTGTTTTAACAATTTATCTTTTCATTTCTACCCTCTTTATCTTACATGTTGGTAAAGTGATATACCATTTACAGTTGAGCTTTATTACTAAACCATTTACTATTTAGAAAACAATTCACAACAAAAATATTAGGTTCTGACATGCATGCACACACAGTTAATAGCGAAGCGGCGATCTTAGGTTGGAGGAGGTCTGGGGGCATATAATAGATTTGAAATACTTAATTAATTCAAGTGACAAAGGGCATGATGAAACAGGTATTATGAACAACAAAACAGAACTTAGTATAATACAATGAAAAAAGGTTGTAAATTGTAATAATTATCCAACAATGTCTCAGGAGGATGATGAGTTCTAAAGATGTCCACATGATCCAAATCATAAACATCATCTTTTTGTCCGAACAAAACACACCTTACATGACAGATCACATATACACACAACATCGAGTTTATGCCAAAATATTGACCAATATCGACAGAATCAACTTTATTACCTAAAGAAGACTTGATTTATTGACACGAACTATTCTGGGATCAACTATTTAAATAAAACCTACGATTTTATACAAAGCATATAAACAAAAAGGCAGAATGCAAATAAACATCACCAAGATTACCTGTAATGGTAATGTCCAAGGCCATGTTTAACGCCCCACTTAAATTCCCCCACATAACGGCTCCCATCCTCGCACGTATGAATACCACACCCATGGCTCTGCCCACTAGACCACTCCCCAGCATAAACATCTCCCGTATAAAACCTGTACACTCCAAAACCATGCCTAAGCCCCTGTCTGTACTGCCCTCTATACCGGCTGCCCCTCGCCCATGTCTCAACTCCATATCCATCATACTTACCATCCACCCAATCCCCCTCATATCTCCCACTCATGTAATAGTAATACACCCCACTCCCATTACACTTTCCCTTGTGATACTCGCCCTCATACACATCCCCGTTGTTATATGCCTCTACATAAGACCCCGAAATTGCTTTCTTATCCGCCTTGTGAGAAGACCCAATTGACCAAAATACCGGTATATGTGGCCAGTTTACTTGTTTTTTTCTACGAATTTTAACTGGCAACGACCTGGCAATACAGAACCATATCGTAGGAAGTCTTGGAATGGCCAAATTGAGAGAAAACAAGAGCGCGGCAGAGAAGGCAAAGGCAGAGAGGAAATCAAGAAAAAACGAGCTGGAAGGGTGGGAGACCAGGAAGTAAAAGAAAGGGAGACTGAGGAGGAGTATGAGGCGGAGGTGGAGTCGCATACGACGGCGTAGAAAATGAACATGGTGGTGAAAATGGGTCAAGAAGTTTTGAGACCTTGTATAAAGAAGATTAAATTTTGAAGGAGGATTTTGTCCAGAAAACCCATATCTGTGAAGGGCATTTGACAAAGTCGGAGTCTTGGAAAGTGAACTCGAAAATTGCTGAATATTAGGTCTCTTCAAAGGTGAAGGTTTGAGGGGAAACCGATCATTTTGACCCTTCAGTCGATTTTCATCATTGATAAGGATCTGAAGGGTGCTATTATTCACATAAGACGACGAATTTGAAGGATAGTGTGTATTTGGGTGAAAATTTTGGAAAAGATGTGGGTGTTTTTGTGTAAGGGAAGAAGGGGGCAGTGGGGTAGGGTTGAAATCGGAAGAGATGCCACTGCTTTCTGTTCCGATCTGAACTTCAGATTTTTTCTGACGCATTACATATATAAAACGAAAGCCTCCAAATTCACAAAACAGGTTCAATTTCTTTAAAAATTTCACAGGCAGTTCGTGTTTCTTTTCTTGATTTTCTGCTATTTCTAGGTTTCTTCAAATGGACGGAGGTGTGGGTTGGAATGAATTCCTGCGCGTATACGCATGTATATACTATATATGTTTGTGAATAGAAGATTTATTGCGTGCATGTGAGTGAGAGAGAGAGAGAGAGAGGAGAGAGAGCGCGCGGAGGCTACGAGGAGTTTAATGGTGTCTGAGAAAAGGATTATAGCAATGGCGACTGGCCGTGAAAAGCCGTGGACTTCTTATAAACTATTTGCTTTTTTTTATCTTTGCCCCTTATCTATTAGATTATTACCGAATTTGCCACTGTTTGATAGATCCAATATTTATTTCGTTTTGGTCCCCTATTTTTACGAGAAATACAAATGAGTATCTTTACTTTAATGGCGAACCTTTTCAAAATAAATGAAAAAAAATTCTTAGGACTTGTCTTGGCGTGATTTTCTTCCTGATTATAATTCATTTTTTTTACCGTTGATTTGTGCAACGGTAAAAAATCAAAGAAACATGCAGGCTTTTCTTTCATATGTATCAGACCAAAACGGGCTAAAAATCAATTCTTA
This sequence comes from Fraxinus nigra, assembly GCA_903798295.1. Classification (NCBI taxonomy): domain Eukaryota; kingdom Viridiplantae; phylum Streptophyta; class Magnoliopsida; order Lamiales; family Oleaceae; genus Fraxinus; species Fraxinus nigra. The sequence continues at coordinate 962 of CAIGRH010181118.1, read as the reverse complement.
CTTTTCACAATCTGCACCAGACAAGCTGTTAGTAACAAATGAAATCCTATTTATTCATATAAATAACAATAGAATATTCTCAACTTTGACGGCCCTTTTTGAGTCAATAATTGGCCCAAAGAAATCAAATTGTTTGATTGTAGTAGTCGATTATTGAATATACATGATGAAACATTTGGCTCATCGAATCTCGCAACAAAGTAATAATCTCAAGTGAATTAGAAAAAAAAGCTTCAAAGCTAGGCGTAAAACAATGTGGAAAATACTTATTTATCGCCTCCAAGAAAGAAAAGAGAAAAATATTTTTATTTTTCATTTTTAGCCGAAAATCTCAAAAAATAAATCTCTATCTAAAAAATTCCTTGATTTGCAAGTATTTCTGACTACTCAGTCAAAATTAAACAAATTATCCATTGCTACACTATCATTAAAGCAATATAAAATTATTAATCACGTCTAAGTCAACCCAATTATTCATTTTAACATAAGATATTAATTAATAATCATCCGGCAAAAATAATATTCTCAACTAATAATAATGTTATTGAAATGTTAAATTATTCATTAAATTTATGAGAGCTGGTATAGGTACAATTGTTGACGAGACCTTTTCGACTTCAAAAATAATATACAAACCTTCATATTACATTGAGGATGATATCATCAATGTTTCCAAAAATGTGGTGGGCAGAAAATCATTTTTTTAAACTGTCCAATGATGTGTTGTCATGTAAAAAAAATGTCAAAAATGATGTACATGTAGCATGATTGAACCTCATACACACTAACATCTTCCATCTCGGTCACATATATAATAACTCAAATTATTAGTTTTAATTTGACACACCCAATATATTTGGTACGTTAAAATTAAACACGATTGAAGAAAAAGACGTGTAGCAATGTATTTACATGATTGAATTGTACACTAAAAAGGGGAAAAAAAAAAAAAAAGGAGGAAA
>CAIGRH010181084.1:0-11675 GCA_903798295.1 Fraxinus nigra | reverse complement strand
CCGGATTATCTTTCCCACGATGACTATATTTTAGGTCTTAATCTACTTTTTTTAATTTCTATTTGACAAAAGCAAGTAAATATTTATTATGATTGTGATTATTTTGACTAACTTGAATAAATAAATCACATAAATCTTGAATAAAAAAATAAAGGATCATAAGTTGACTAAATTGTTTTCCCTAATATAAAAATTAGTTACTCGCACTGGAAAAATAAAAATACGCAAAAGTGGAAAGATATTACCAAAAATGACGAAACGTGAAAATTTGTAGTGTTTGCAGTTTCTTTTCTTTTTTCCTTCTTCTTTTCACTCTCTTCTCTTTCTTTCTGCCGTTTTTTCTCGTGCTCTGAATCTCTCCCCTATTCTTCTTCTTTTCTTTCTTTATCCTTCTCTCTCTCTCTCTCTCTCTTCTTCTCTCTTTTCTTCAGCGCCGCACTTCTTTTCTGTTTTCTATGCGTCTTGTTTCTCCTCTCCTCTGTATCTTTCAATAATCTCACTTTAAAATTTTCAATACAAGTATATTGAGACCCATTTAACTCCAATCCATTTAATATATTATTTCTTTTTAAGGAATTCATCTTTAGATTCTGTCATTTTTCGCCATTTTTGTATTCTTTTCTCTAATTCTTCATTAAACATAAAAATTTTACCTACAAAACATAATATAACATAAATTAGGTAGAACTAAATCTAGAAGACAATAAAATATCATGATTTAGGACCACGAATAAGTGTATAAACTACACTTATCAGTATGAACCAGTCAAGAAACGAATTAATTATTTTATGAGGAAATTATCTCCCGTGTTTCTTTATGGGTTATCATTTACAAAAAAAATGTCACATTTTAATAATTTTGACAAAATTGTCATGTAGGACTTGTTGTCGCTCTTAAAAATTTCAATATCTTGGGTGTCCTTAATTAAAATTTATTTGACTCGATGAAAAAATAATAAAAAGAAAAATCTCATATAGTGAAATTCTCTGTTTTTACTATTTTTATGATATTAGTAGTTTCAAAAAACGAGTTCTTGGTAGCTGCAAAATCTACATGGGCGAGATCAAAGTATCCAATTGAATGCATAATGTGTTCTGCCAGTGATAATCCATGCAACCCTCCATCACCACCGTCGCAGATTTGGCTAAAGAAGAAGGACCCAGCACATTTTCAAGTGCCGGATTATCAAACATTTCATTTTCTTTTAGATTTAAATGTATTGAATAATTTGTGCTTTGTTTATGTTATGTTTGATTGTGAATTAAAGTTGAGGAAAAAATCATATCTAGGGTTTCAATTTCATGAGTGACCATATTCAAGTTCCTAAAAAATTGAGTTTTTCAAGCATTTTCCATGTAGTGTTGGATAAAAAAAAAAATTTAGTTTGTTTGATTTTTTGAAAATTTAAATTTGTTCCTTTATTTGTTCCCTTTTTTGTTTTGGTGTTCTCATTTTTTAAACTAGATTTGTTCCTTCAGATTTGTAACTAAGATTATTTAATGTTTAATAGCTTTTGTGCTTTACTAATGAAAAAGCAGAAATATGTGAAAAATTAGGTGCGCTATTTTTAGTGCATTACATCTAGGTTGCACTTGGAAGCAAGAATGCAAGAAAATTTAGTGCACTCTTGTTTAGTGTTGGCTGTATGGTTTTGACAATTTTGGTTGATTTTGAAATTTTATAGAGGTTTTATTTTCAAAACTTTTATTGTTTTGGATGTTATCGTTAAGCTAAATTCTTATTGTATTCTGTTGTGAATATGATTTTGAGTTTGTATCAAGTTAGTCTCATTTTTTGATGCAATGGGTTTCAATCTGAGAATTCAAATATCTTATTAATGTTAGCATATGGAGAGTTCACATGTAATTCTTATTGAACCCATCTATCGAGATAAACTGTCAACCTCGACAGTTATATCTGGAATTCTCGACAGTTGGTTCTTGTTTGTCGACAATTATAATGCAATGCTAAACTTGCTTCATTTGAGTGTGTAGCTCGATTGTGTAAATATTATTATTTGTGCATTGTAATGATGGTCAAATTTAACTATATTCAACCAAGTGTACAAAGTGACTCAGGTTAAATTTTTGTAATTAATTCGATTACCCTATGTGAATTACATATGTTTTGTCCTACATCCGCTAACAATGAAATTGATGGCCGAGTTTACCTATATTGCGTAACTATTAGTTTTTCGAATTAAACTCAATGAATAAAAATGAATAAGGTTTTTTTTTTAGTGGAAGGAGGGCGGTACCTCCGATATTTTATTAATATATTTTCACTTGTGGCGAAAGAATATCGTGGTTACAAATGAAATCAAGAACATCAATAAGTGAGGAAATACTACTTCCCTTACCTTGAAAGTAAAGAAAAATAAGAAGCAATGAAAAAGGAGTACTACTTCCCTTACAAAAAGCATAATTGTAAGCAAAAATAAGGTTGGTGATTCATACACATTAATTGATTACAACAATAAATCACCAACAACTAATGTAAGAATAGTATAACAAGCCTAAGGTTAAATCACGAACAAAAAAATATTACACATACAATGAATGTCATCATTGTACTTTATGAAAAAAATCACATAAATCATTAAAACGAACTTCAACATTACGTAATAGGCATTCGAAGTTTCTCCATCAATCATAAGACAAGTCCTGCTAAAGTGATATTATTTGGAACTACGATTGAAATTGACGAGTTTCCTCCCCACTTCCATTCATCATCTACGTCTACAAATTGTCTCTCATACGATACGATGAATCTCAAAGTATCCCTCATACTTGAAATTAAGCAAACAAAATTGTAAGCATTCTCCATAAATTTGACCAAACATATGCATACTGATTAGATGAAAAGTTGCAATGTCTATCCCGACAGTGAGCAACTGGCAAGAACGCAAATATGGTGTAATAGTGGGATATAAAATAAATTTTTTTATGTAACAATTCTATTATCCATTGTATAATAGGTAGATTCATGGATATCTTCTTCAAAAAGCTAAACACCAAATTTAATCATTAATTGAGCAAATGCATGCGAAAAGGTATCTAGAAAGGTAATTAGGACAATTTGTACCCAAAAAAAAGATATTTTAGATCACATTTTCAAGAAAAATGACAAATTTTGTGTCCATTGATATTGTAGGGACATCTATGTAAAATTCCCTTATTTTATTATAATAAGAATGTTTAGTTTGGATTGAAAATTAGAATTTATAGAGTTATATTTCTAAACTAAATGATTGTAACAGTCATTTTCTTAAATAAAATGAGATTATAATTACTTTTTGTGATAAATGAGGTAATAGTTATATGATATTGAAAAAGAAAATAGCAATTAAATGATTATGAAATGTTCATTTTCCTTAAAATGAGATGTATAATTATTTTTGTGCTAAATGAGGTAGTTGAAACAAAGAAAAATGGAAGCTAAACACAATTAAATGATTGTGCAACTGTCATTTTCTTGGGTAAATGATATTCATAAATATTTTTTGTGATAAATGAGATACGACTATATATGAGATTGGAACAAAAAGGAACAAATAAATAATTAAATATCTAGTTAACTTTAACACAAATAAATGTTCTTAGCCAGCATACTAACACATTTCAAAATAACCGAGGTTTCGATCCAACTAACACCTAGAGGAGGTGAATAAGTGTATTATGTGAAATTAAAATTAACAACTAATAATAAGCAACAAGTCACTAATTATTGTTTCTATATGAACGTGTTTTTATCAAATTAAACCCTAATTAATCGATCAAACATACAGATCAAAGCAATAAAAGTTAAGAACACCAATATTTGTTAATGAAGGAAAATCCATTGAAGAACTCTTCATAGGGACAAAAAATCTTTGGGCAAACTTTGTCTAACAGATCCATTACAAAAGATTTAAATTACCAAGAACGAACTCGTTCTTCTCAACTAGAACTCCAATTCCTCTCCCAAACTGTAGAACTCTAAAAGCTATTTGGCAAATGACTTTGTCTTCGGTGTTTTGATCTTTGGATCTTTTTTGTTTTTATCTTGTGGTTGAGGCAAGAGATTTATGGAATATTTATTTGATTTTCAAAGGATGTTCTCTTGATTGAATAATTGATCAATACATGTTCGGGACGAACAATTTCTTTGGTATTTATAATATAGAGTGTTTGAGGTCGCATGGGATTTTATATAAAAAAAAAACCTCTTTTAACTCACGAATTAGGGCTCACTGGATATACAGTCCGCTTGAGCAGAGCTCTCATGGACAGAGAGCGGTGGCTCGTCCGCTCGAGTGGTCACCTTACTAAAAAAAATGTCGAGTGGTAGACGTTGGGAAGTGAGCATTTTTCTAACGACTCTGTCTTCTTCAAATAATTTTGACTCCTTCCAAAGACTCTCCCAACCCCTGACCACTCGACTCTAATTACAACTCAATTAAATAGCTTTTTGGACACAAAACTTGCCAATATAATTTAGGCCTAACAAGCTCCCCATTTGACATTCTGTAACAAAATCATATATTTCAAATGTACAATCAACAAAACCTAACTTTTATCAACCTAAAGACTTAATACCTAGATAGCATCTCAATAGCTTGTCATAACTGTTTCCTGAAACACACTAACTAAAACAATACCACATGTAAAAGCAAGAGGACACAGATAACAAAGCACATAAATAAAAATGATATCAATATTATACAAAACATCGAAACATAATATCAATATGGCAATACATTAAATCCTTGCTGATCAGATCATCAATCAAAAATATTAGTCCCTCCAACTCATATACTACTAACCTCTCTAAAATAAATACTATAACTCTCCCTTTTTGTCACAAATAACAAAGGAAAAAAAATCAACATAATCAACAAAGGGAGGAATGCACTACTTATACACATTGTTGGAACTGACTTAGAATAAGACTATGCAAAACATGTATGAATGCATGAATTTTTTTTTTTTAAAGAATACCTTTTTTGTTTAACATAGCATCAAAAAACTCAAATCACGTGATCATATGAACATTTATTTGATTACTATATGGGTATAATTCATTAACATTGAGTTATTCCCACATAACATTCTAAACTTATATGAAGTAAATTGTATAAGCAACCAGCCTGTGTAAAGTGCCACTAATATCCTATGAGCAAGACTCAAAATCTTAGTTTTGTAAGAAAAGATGTACATAAAAAATCATTGGTCTATATAACTTTTTCTCCCTCTATCTCTGAACATATATTTTCATTTTTATTTCTTTCACACATTTTATGTGAATATATTTTTTTCCTAAAACTTTTTAAATGACCCTTGTAGTCAACTTTAGGTCAATGACTCCCAAGTTAAATGATTATAGGGGTACTAAGTTTTAGATATCGTAACAGACTTAATCTCTCGATTTTAAAGGCTACTATGACGTATAAGATTGTATCACACTTTTTCTCTATTGACATGGAATTCAAAATTTTTGGAAAGTCAATATTATTTTCTTTATGGTGAATATACTAGAGTTCATGTCAGTTAATTAAAGGTCCATCCATATTCAAACCCACCTTACCACACTGATGACCACCATTTCAAATCTCATACATGCGGTCGAGACTCACTCACAAGAGCTTAGTGTGTGTAGTGTAGATGATATATGAACAAACCTATAACAAGTACTCCAAATAAGTTTTAAATTAAGTCAATGAAAATTGTATTCACATCCATTCATTTTACAAGTGCTCGATTACAATGTAACATGTTTAATCACTTCATAGTGTTATATTATCAAAAAGTATTTTTCTTTTTACCTTTTTTTAGTTTATTTTAAAAGGATAATACAAAAAATTATATTGCAAGCTTGAATATATAGATATCATGTACTTACAAATGCATGCACCTAAAGACATGCTGAATGGGGTACACAAACGTTCTTGCCTTTAAGAGCAACGTGAGCAACACCACAATTCACTACATTACTTTGACCTGTAAGTTCACTCTTTTTAATCCAAACTAGTCTTGAATAAGAGGTCATCTTAGTCAAGTAACTCGTCATTTAAGTGAAGTGATTGACTTGATTAGTTAAGGGCCTAACATGAGAAGCGATGTCCTATTTATTTGTTCATAACCAAGAGCTTTTGGTACTTAGGTCTTATGTGACCTAACTCACCACAGTAGTGACACCTGGGAATGAATCCAGGAACAACTCTCTGGGTTTTCAATTTTGGACCTTAGGCTGAACAACTCTATGCTGCACAAATGATCTCTATCATAGGACTTCTACACTCTTAGTCTTGATAGAGGCATGTATAAACATGTTTTAGAAGAGGTAGAGATATGAGAATTTATTTCGTTAAAGCCTAAACCTCCTTTATTTCCAGCTGGCTTATTCAATCACAACATATTGTCGATCTTATTAAAGCCACAAGAAGATCGAAGTTGGGCATTTAATTTCTTAAGATCACTTGTAAGAGTCTTAACCTTAATTTTAATGACTCTTTCTCAACTATCAACTCATACAAAACCCTAATTGCTAAATCGTTGCCTCACATATGAAACCATATTTCGGCAACCCACGATCGTCTAAACCGCCAAATATTGGTATCGGTAGAAAGCCCTCATTGCCTTCTTTAAATACCACCCAACATCTCCACCTAACATCATCTACTGTGGCTGAAATAAATGCCCAAAGTGGGCTACCTAAAAATCTAAAAATTGTCGAAATCCCCACTTTCGGTCACCCATATGATCGGAGCTCAACACCTGTCGCGTGCCCACAACCAAATAAATCTACCCATGCCATCAATTTAACCCAAACAACATCACGACAAGCTAAATTTAACCGAAAAATCCGTCAGTTGCGAAAGCAATTTTGCAGGGTCCAAACTCTGAAGATTTTATCGTCGTCCGCGAGACCACATGGGCTGGACTCCTCATCCTTGGGGCATCTCACCCAGCCATGGGCCAAGCCTAATTTGGTCCTGAACGCGAAGAATTCATGGCTGCAATTTGTGCCCTATGCGAGAAGTTTGGGTCGAAAGACTTTGATGAATCTACGCTGCTCCAAATCTTCGATTTTATTACCCAAACTGTAATTGATGATGGAAAAGTCATGGTTCATCACCCAATTGTGCCAATTATCAAATCATCATTTGGATTGAACTCGTCCCAAGTCCGCCCATGTGAAGAACATTATGTTGATCCAATAGCTGAGTTTGATGTTGTTTTTCCAATTAATTCGACCAACAATATTGCAATTGAGAGCCAAAAGGTTATGGGCAACATGCCAATCGATAGAGATGATGAGCAATTGAACCCCAATTTGACCTTTCAAGCCACGGCTAGTGAGGCCCCTTCAATTCCAAGTTTCGATGACAATGTTTCTTCAAGTGATAAGGTACCACCACCAGTAAATTCTACTCATGCTACTATATCTCCAATATGTGTGCTTTCAGTTAATACCTTGACGAATCTTACTTCCAATTTTGAGCCTCCTCCACAAATTCACCTCCAAACGGACTTTACAGCTTTGTTTTATGCAAATACACATCAGAATCGAATTTAGTAGGCCATATATGTTGGGACCAGGTCAGGTCCTAAACCGGGTGTTGATTTACGTACTATCCCACGCACCATCGAGCCATTAGTGCGTGGATCTCACACGCGGCCTCCCTTGGTTAACTCCACTATTCTGACTTCATCTAGGCCACATGTTACCTCTTTTAGTGCTCTAATTACTATTCAATCTCTATGATCACATGTTGTTGCTGCTAATAACAGATCGATTATTACTCAGGCCGAAAGGATTCGGAGAAAATCTTTTGCCAATGTCCTGCGTGCTCTTCAAGACTCTAGAGATCATAGTTTGGTTTCTAAGGAACCATACATCATAGTTTACGCTTGTGGTTTATTTTATTCATCGCAAACATTCTATGGCCAAAGTATGTGAAAATTTTATGCTCTTTGATTTTATTGGTGCTTATGAGATTGGCCTTATTGATGATGCACATATTATTATTCATATGGCGCATGAAGATGATTATTTACTATTATTTCACAAACTCACTTGGTATATTGATGGTTGTCATATGCGGGTTTTTAAGTGAACCCCCAGTTTTAGTCCTAAGTATGAGGTTCCTATTGCTCCATTAGATTTTATTTCCTTTACTCCCTATCCATTTTCGGGCTAGGAGCGCATTATTTTCTATAGCTAAGGCTATAGGGCTCTCACTTCGAATTGATGAAACAACTTCTGATCTTCGACGACCTAGTGAAGCGCGAGATGTACTAAGGTTGATCTGGAATGTAAACTTCCTAATAGAGTATGTATTGAGAGGGAGAAGATGGAAGGATATTGGGAGTCCGTTTTCTATGATAAGGTGCCAGACTTTTGCTTTCGGTGTCGATATTTTGGACATTCAAATGAGAGTTGTTCTAGTGGTCTGCATCTTGCCCCACCATCTATGGGATCGGGTTTTGTTGACCGGACTTATAGGCCTAATCTAGTTTTAGTTAAGGATAATGGTAAGGTGAAGGATGTTCTAACTGCACCTTGCCAGAGATGGAAACTTATTAAGAGAAATCAAAGGAGACACGACATTACATCAGATGTGATTTCTCATTCTACTCCTCAGATTGTTACCACAGTTGCACATATTATCCCCGTCGCTACAGTTACTACATCATAGACATCTGCTAATCATGTGGCTCCAAGTCTTTATAATGATCTACCCGTTATTTGTAATATTGCTCCACATATAACTACATATCTACCATCAGATCATTATACAGTTGCTCCCATTAAAGTGGATACTCAGAGTTCTCATATTATTACATCAGCTCCTCATTTAGCAATTCAGTCTCCGGGTCCCATCAATAGTGCTCCTATGATGGTTAGTTCAATATATTCTAATCCTCTCATGGTGGACATATTAGAGATGCAATAGGATGATATGGAGCCAGATGTTCCTGTTATCTCTACACATTGTCAGCAGAATATAAAGGCTTCTTTATATATAGATAAGTCAGATTCTGATATTTTTTTCTCATATTGAAGTTTATCAACATGGTTTATATCATCGATCTTTTGCTGATGACTTGGCAGGTATGGTTGGTAGGATAGAGGAGGATGGTTTTGTCCCTGTTGGTTGAAAAAGAAATTTGAAAGCCATACATTCTTCATTTTCTAGGATGGTGACCAGGAGTCGGTCACAGGATACCTCTTCACGCACATCTAGATGAGTACCATCATATAGAATACGAGAGGTGTAGCTAGTATAGCCACTAGCCGACACTTGAAGAGAGTTATACAGCTTCATCAGGTTTATCTATTGGTTATACTGGAGCTTTTTGTTATTCAACATAGATTTTCATATATTCGATGATATCTACACTTTGACGCGAGTGTTCAGAATGTGTCGAACAGAGATCTGGTTTTTTTGAAACGAGAGGACTACTGTTACTGTTACTGTTATTGTTGATCATTCCCAGTTTCTTCATGTCAGAGTTAAGGGTCCTAGACTAGCGCGTCCTATCTATCTGACTCATGTCTATACTTCATGCGACATACCTATCAAGAGGGATTTGTGGGAGGGTCTTCACCACATTTCTCTCGATATGGATGACCCTTGGTTAGTTGGAAAAGACTTTAACGTTATTGTACCTGATGATGAGCGCACTAGTCATAATACTCGTGATCGAAGCACTCTACTTTCTCTGATATGATGTTAGATTTTGGTTTGGAGGACGCTAGTTTCTTTGGCAATCGGTATACTTGGACCAACGGTCAAGTCAGAAAGAAACTGGATAGGGTACTCATTAATTCTATAGCTGCAGCATTTTGTCGACAACTTACAGTGAGGCATTTGCATCAGACTTGTTTTGATCATTTACCTTTATTACTTCAGTGGGTTTCTGATGATGATTTGTGGCCTAGACCTTTCAGATTCGTCAATGTTTAGACCAAGCATCATGATTTTTCATCATTTGTCACTCAGAAGTAGTCGCTCCCTACTCATCTTACGGGAATGACTACTATTTGGGAGAAGTTCTTTATGCTGAAATAGGGACTGCGTTGGTGGAATCGACATGTGTTTGGAGATGTTTTCCAACGGGTGCGAGATGCTGAGGATAGAGTGGATGAGGCAGAGATAATATATGATAGAGACCCTACACCGGAGAATCGTAACCTATTACATCATGCCCATGCAGTTTTGAACCGAACATTATCTATTGAGGAGGGTTTTTGGAAGTAAAAGGCCGGTTCATGTTGAGTTTGTAAAGGCGATCACAATACTCATTATTTTAATACGATGGTTTAGGGACGTCGGATCAAATCGTGTATTTGGTCCATCAAGACGTAGGTAGGGAAAGTCTTAGCTACTCCTACAAACATTTAGACTTCAGCTATTGCAATTTATCATGATCTTCTATCTAGTCCTACACTGTCGTTGGATCCCATTCGATCCGATATCATTCCCAGGCTTTTGACGGACGATGATAATTTGGCACTAAACTATATCCCTTTCATTTATGAAGTACATGAGGCGGTGTTTAGTATAGATGTAGACAATTCTTTTGAACCGGATGGATTCTCATCTATATTCTTCCATCATTGCTGGGACATTATTCAAGACGATGTATACAAGGTTGTCTTGGATTTCTTCAATGGCGTCCATCTTCCACTAGGTTTTGCTGCTACTATTATAGTATTGCTCCCTAAGAAGGATGGTGCTTGTAGATGGACCGACTTCAGACCCAGAGTTTATGTACAGTGTTCAATAAGCTTATTACAAACCTTTTGAACACTAGATTGAGTACATTGTTACCATGCATCATCTCTCCTCAACAGAGTGGATTCATACATGGTCGCCTAATTGGGGATAATGTTCTATTGGTTCAGGAGTTTCTCCATACTTTGGATGATAAAGTATGAGTAGGTAACACCATGCTGAAACTAGACATGGCTAAAGCATATGATCGCATGGATTGTGGCTTCATTTATTTTATATTAGAGGTATTTGGATTATATCATATCTAGATTGATAGGAGACGATGCATCTCGGAGTGTCGTTTTTCTGTACTCTTAAATGGCTACCCATGTGATTTTTTCCTTCCTCACGAGGGCTCAGACGAGGAGACCATATTTCGATGTCGTTGTTTATCATAGCTACAGATTACTTCTCACGCCTGCTCACTCAGAGGTTTCAGAAGTATCTCAGTATGTGTTATCGACATGGAGGTAGTACTTTGGTCTCACATTTTTCATTTGTTGATGATATGATCATATTCACCAACGGTCAGAAACAGTCTATCAGGAGGATACTTGGTTGTCATGAGCATTATGATGGAGTTTCTGGTCAGTTGGTGAATAAAGACAAGAGTGGACTCATACTACCCAGATGGGCATATATTAGTCAGATTGGACGATTGGATATTTTGATTGGTTTTCGACACCAGCAACAACTTTTCACTTATTAGGGAGTCCCTTTATTTAATGGGACCAAGTGGAGCTTCATTTATGATGACCTTATCCAGAAGGTCAGAGATAGGATCTCGGGTTGGGCTTGACAAGTTTTATCATATTGGGGCCATATTACTTTGTTAAGGTTTATGCTCTCTTCCATGCCATTACACTATCTTCAAATCATGCAGTCCCCTAAGGCTATCCTAAAGAAACTCGA